>PVJL010004200.1:0-136327 GCA_004026885.1 Lyroderma lyra
TACTAAAAAGAGGAATGTAAAGAACTTTGCTTTTAGAAAGTATATTGAGTGGTCCTGAAATCACTAAATAGTTTACTAATTTAGTGGCAGGATAAATAAAAATGATTTTTTAAAAAAACAGCTACAATTCTTTATCTTAAACTACCTGGTCTTATCAAACATTCTATATTCAGTATTTTATTAAGCTTCAGCAACCTTACTTTTTAGATTATTTGCTTCTTTACTAAAAATGTTGTTATGGATTTCTTCTACTGTGGTGTGATTGCAAGAGTTATAATAGGTTCTAGAACAGGGGCGTCCAATCTTTTGGCTTCCCTGGGCCACATTGGAAGAAGAAGAATTGTCTTGGGCCTCACATACAATATACTAACACTAACAATGGCTGATGAGCTAAAAAAAAATAAAATAAAGGGTCCATGCATAATTTTTGTAATGTTTTAAGAAAGTTTACAAATTTGTGTTGGGCCATGTTTAAAGCCATCCTGGGCCGCATATGACCATGGGTTGGACAAGCTTGTTCTAGAGCTTAAAAAATATTTCAACAATTGTATTTACAAATATTAAAATACAATAGGCCATCTTTTCATATCTTTGAAATATTTTTCTTCAGGAAATTTTTTTTTGGTTTAAGCTAATTCAATTGACAACAGCTTCAATATCTCCAATTTGTGAAGAATATGCTGATATTTATGAAGCAAGATAAGATTATGAACACTTTTCTTCCAAACCAAGTTAGAAATTTCTTATGATTCCTTTATTTGAAGACAGCAAATACATTCCTCTAATGATATAAAATGAAAAAATTCAGTTACTGAAGCATATGACAAGCTTTCCTCTGTAATTCTGTTAAAGAGAAAGTATCAGAAATAGAAGCAGAATAAATGTTTCTATTTCTTCCGCTATTAACAATAAACACAGCATAAAGAAATACAAACAAGTAATAAATCATAATGCTGTCACTCAGAGCAAGAGACCACTTATCCATGTGTAATATCCCCCTTCTTATTAGAATAAAATCCCTAATTTTCTCTATAATATAAAAATTATTTTTCCCTCACCTTCTATTGATATTTCATACATCTAATCTCAATTCCCATTTTGTGTGTGTGTGTGTGAATTAAAATGGGTAGGTAAGTATGGAAAAGAGCCAAATTTCAATAGATAGCAGTTGTCACGTCCTGATGCTACAAAGAAGAGGTGGAAAACTCTGACTTCACAATAGAAACCATCAAAAATCAAACACACAGAGAAATGTAATAAAATATTAAGAGTGTCTCAGTGACTTACAGAACAGTATCATGTGGTCTACCGTATATACAATTTGAGTCCCAGAAGATGGAGTGGGAGAAAGGGGATCAGGAAATGTATTTGTAAAAATGGTGGAAAGCAGAAAAATTACCAAATTGCATTTAATTTACAAACACACAGATCCAAGAAATATAATAAACATCAAAAAATATATACAGAACAAAAATCACACAAAAACACATTGTAATCACGTTTCTGACAAGTTCTCTATCACTTTATGTTTTAGTGATGAAAAAGAAAATATTAAAAACATCCAGAAAAACAAAAGAGTATGTTACATACAGAAGCACAAAAGAAAATAATAATGACTGCAGACTTCACATCACAAGTGAAAGGTTTTGGGAAATGGTATTCAGGATTGTGTTTCATTTTCCTTCTTAATGTTCTTGACCCAGTGCTTCTCCTGAATTGTCCTTGGCTTTTAGTGTTAACCGATGCTTCTAGATGAATTCCTATCTCCAAAGATATATAACCAATTAACTTTATAAAATTACTCAAATAAAATTTAGTATTGAGTTCCTCATTGTTTCAATTGTCTTGGATTGTGCTAGCTTATAATATTCCTTTATCCATAATTTTATGATATAGTATGAGAATCAAGAAAAATAAGGTCCTAAAGTAGGCATTAATAGATTTTGCCACTAATGAAGATTTAATGTATTTATGTACTTTTGTCCAAACTGATAATGAAAAGTACAATAATAACTATCGGGGATAAGCTCTAAAGAAAGCAGATTGAGTTACTTTCTGTCCAAGTTGAATTTAAAAAGCTTCTTTCAGTGCTTAACAAATACAGAACAAATACAGATTTTATTAGGATTCGTCAAAACCTTGATTGCCTCACTCACACCTGTATAATACTTAATTGGCAAAAACGTTTTACTGTTTTTTAACTAAAAGAAAAAAATTAACAAAACAAAGTACAGTTTCAATGAACTTTTCAGTTCAGATGTAAGAAAATATTTCTAAAAATCCTCTCATTTAAAAAATTGTGTATTTTCCCATAAAAATTACTTTTCCCTCAATTTTCACTGCTTCTAAACACACTTAAAATAAAATTTTACTTGCATATTCCTCATGGCTTCACTAAGAGTATTTTTTGGATTTCACAGTCAGGCAAATTTCTCAGACAGCTTAGATATCAAATAAGATGTAAGAAAAAACTAATAATCGAGGTGTCAGAAAAATTAGGCAAATAATGTCTATACAATTTTAACCACTTGGGAATTGTTAGATTCCTGGATTCTTAAGAGCCCTCAGCCTTAGCGTCCTCTCTCTTCTTGACTGGTCTCTGTCGAGGAGCCCATAAATGAGATGAAACCCAAATCCATTCATTTTTTTCCCCAGGATTTTCTTTTCCTTACCATATTATTGTCTTTTCCAGTCATGTGTAGCCACTTAACTGTTTTTATCTGTAAACTCTACTATGTATGGAACTTCATTATTGGTCTTCTGATATTGCACCACAATTATTTGATTACATATCTCTACCATTAAAATGCAATTTAATTAATATAATTAATTTCTAATCTAATTCTAAAAAGGAGATTATAGACAATGTTTCGGTCCACTAATCAGGTACCACATTTAGCTCATTATTTCAACAACATAATTAAATAACTGGTTCAAATTTTTCAAAAGCTATTATTTTATTGTTAAATTTATGGGGGTGACATTGGTTAGTAGTAATTATATAAGTTCCAGGTGTACAATTCTATAGTACATCATCTATGTGTTGCATTATGTGTTCACTACCCAGGGTCAGTTCTCTTTCCATCACCACATATTTGACTCCCCTCCCTCCTCTCCCACTCCCCTTCCTCCCTTACCCTCAGGTAACCACTAAACTATTGACTATGTTTATAAGTTTTTGTTTCTTTGTTGCTTTCAGTTTTATATGCCACATAGGGGTGAAGTCATATGGTTCTAGAATTTTTCTGTCTGGGGTATTTTGCTTAGCATGATGATGTCAAGTCCATCCATTTTGTTGCAAATGGCAGTATTTCATCTTTTTTATAGCTGAGTAATATTCCATTGTGTGTATGTACCACAGCTTCTTTATCCAGTCATCTATCAAAAGGCTCTTTGGTTATTTCCATGACTTGGCCATCATGAATAGCATTGCGATGATCATTGGGGTACATAAGTAAAAAATTAAGTACCGGTAATATAAAATTTAACATACTTAATGTAACAACAAAATTTATAATATTATTTATCATCCTATTGGGTTATATTTTGTATGTTATTGTTTCCTAAAGAACATAGGAACAGACGTGCTTATTTGGTGTGGAAGAGTATTCTCTCAATACTCAGAGAGAAACCTCCATGCAAGAGGAGCATTTTTATCCTGAATTACTTTGTGGCTTGATTCTGAGAAGTAATGAGATTGATTTGCACCTGCAGGTTTTGGAATAAAGGGGAATTTATGCAAAAATGCATATCTACCAAAGATAGGCAAAGAGTCAAAAGAGAAATGAAGAGCTGAGTTTGCAAATCAGGAGAGAGTATCAGAGCAAGTGGCTTTATAAGGGCAAACATGAGTGTGTGCTGGGATCCATTTCCTGAAACTTCTAGCAGAGGAAATCATTCATAGAGTGTCTGTGACCCTGTTCATAAATGGAAGAAAATGGGCTGCTAAGTAACCCTGCAGTTCACAGCAGGTCAAGAATGACACATTTCTGGACCCTCTTGCAGGCGGTAGTGTTTTATTTCTATGGTGACCACTATAATCTTCCGTCAATTCCATACGAGATATGTAACCACATACATACATACATACATACACACACACACACACACACACACACACACACAGGAAGAGACAGACACACAGACACAGAGAGAGACTGATTCATTGCAAGGAATTGGCTCATACAATTGTGAGAGCTGGCAAGTCCGGAATCTGTAGGGCAGGCCAGCAGTGGAAGCTATCGTGCAGGAGGAGTTCACGCTGCAGTCTTCGGGCAGATTTCTTCCCTACGAAACGTCGATGTTGCCTGAATAGCCTGTCAATTGATTGGAGGAGGCCTGCTCACATTGCTGAGGGTAATTTTCTTTACTTAAAGCCAACTGATTGTAGATGTTAACCACTTCAACAAAATACCTTCACAGCAACATCTATATTTGTGTTTGATTAAATAACTGGGTGTTACGGCTTACCTAAATCGGTACATAAAACTATCAGGGTCCACTCCTTGTCAATTTGATACCCATACACATCCTCAAACTGATAAACTCTCCAAGTAAAGAGAATAACACAGTCATACTCCCTCATAACGTGATACAACTATCCTACATACAACGAAAAACACACTTTTCCCCAGGAAAGAATGTAAGGTCCTTGGGTAAAGTTCCTTCTCAATATCCCATAACTTAATACTGTGATGTAACGTTAACTACTACTGATACATCTTGTGTTATATAAAAGGGGATAAAGGAGGGAATAAAACGGTCTAGTATGTATGTATCAATACCTGGTAAGATCTCTGATGTTGTGGTTTTTTATTAATTAATTTAGAAAATTATTTTCAATTACAGTTGACATACAATATTATATTAGTCTCAGGTGTACAACATAGGGATGAGCTATTTATATAACTTATGAGGTTATCACCCCACTAAATCTAATGCCCATCTGACACCATACATAGCTATTACAATATTATTGACTACATTCACCATGTTGTACTTCTTTTTTAGTGACTATTTTTATAACTGCTAATTTGTAGTTTTTAATCCCTTCTCCCTTTTCACCCTTGAGCCCAACCCCCTCTCATCTGGTGACAATCAAGTTCTTTTCTGTATCTGTAAGTTTGTTTATGTTTTGCCAAACATGTTATTTCTTTTTCTCTTTAATTATGTAAGCAAGTAAGACATAAAATTTTACTGTCAAGGTTTTCTTTCCAGAGTAGTTTGCATACTGTATATCAAACAGGAAATTGGAGTCAATTAAAATGTGCAGCAATAAATAATAAGTCTGGCTCCAGAATTTAAGCAGAGCCCATCCTCATGAGAGGTGAAAAAGAAATAGACAATAACAACTGAGGATACTGTAGAAAACAAGGTAGATTTGGTCTTGTTAAATTCTACCAAGGGGTTGGGGATAGAGAGCTCGTCAGAGCTCATAGCGAATAACAAAAGGCATGGGGGTCTTGGAGGCAAATGAAATCTTGTTAATATACAACTAGTGCTCTGTTGCGTCTGCCTGCTCTTGTGTGTGTTTACTTTCTTTTGGCAATCCCTTGGAGTTTAGAACTACTTTGAATATTCCAGGATGCTTCCGATGTACCGAATCTAAGAGTGATTCCTGCTTAGACTGGAGAAGTAGAGGGAGTCTGGCACACCATGAGACTCAGTTGTAATGGGGGCAGAAATAATCGTAATGAGAATATTGCCTGTGTTCAGAAATGTCATAGTATTACAGAGCACACAGTGAACAGAGTTGGGTTAGGTTTATTTCAGGAATTTTACCAGAAAAAAGTGACATCTGAGACCCGCCTTTGAAGAAGTGTGTGTAATACTAAAGAGGAATGAAATATTCAAAGGCCTGGAGTTGTCATGAATGTGAGAAAAGGCCACTTCATTGCCCATAAAATTTAATCCCTACTGTTACACACATTACAACCTAGATACCCTGATGTATTTTTCAATGTAAATCTGATCTTTATTTTTTAATTAATAATACATGGCAGCAATATCTGAGAGCTTATCTATTATTTATATATCTCTTTCAAAGAGTCATTCATGTATAATATATGCAGAAAGAAAATTCCTCTTATTTTATTCAAAGTTAGTTTTTAATAGAAAATATATGAAGATGATATCGTATACCCTGCAAAGAAAAATAGGTGCAATGAAATTCACAGTTCTCCCAGGCGTGTGCATGCCCTGCATACTGTTAAGAGCAGTTAAATGGTCCAGACTGTCTTTGCATAGAGAGTTTTTCTTAACCTTAAAGATTTTTATTTAAAGACAAGAGGCTGGTCCATGTGGCAATTTAGAGCTATAAATAAGAACTAAATTAAGGAAGAATGAAATATTTTTAGAAATTTATTTTCCTAATTTATTTATGTACTTTCACTTTCCAGTGAAAACTAATATGATGACACAGTAGTATGCAATGTAAAAAAAAATGTGTTAAGAAGACATTATATAAAAATTTAATTCCAATTTTCTTCACCAACACTAAAAATGTTAAATACCTCACCCAGTGTTGTCAATAGACAAAGCATCTTCCGGGCTCGTCAAGAATTTATGTTTCTTGTAAACAATAGCCATATATCATGATTATTAATTTCTTTTCCTATCAAAACTTCTCAATTAATATTAGAAAAGGTAAATTAAATTTGGAACAAATGTAAAACTGAAAACTGCAGCAAAACAATGGGGAAAATATATGCTGAGAGAGAGAACTTAGCAAGTACTAATCTTTAAATATCTGAAACAACCTCATTCATTCAACAACGTTTATTTAATCCTACTATGGGCAAGTAACTCTTCTAGGCACCCAGGGTTCAACCTTGAATCAAACACAGTCCACCTGTCTCACAGCTTTCATTCTATTAATACTTCCATATGGTGAGGATTTATGAGAGCAACAATAAGAACAAAAAAAATTTTGAGAAATCTTTAGTTCTAATATGGGTAGTAGGAAAATGTTGAGTGTCCTTTATGTTCATTGTAATTACTTTTCATTGTTAAATTTATTGTGTGACATTGGTTAGCAAAAATCACATAGGTTCCAGGCATGCCCAGAAAAAGAAACACATCAAATACAATGAGTACCTTAGAATTCAAAACGGCTCAGAAAGAAATGAAAAATCTCCAGAAAACTAAATGAATGGGACTATAATTACTTTTTAAAAGCTTATCAAACAGGCTTTTAAGAAGGTGTAATAGTAAACGTCTTGCATGTCGCCTACAGAGTTAAGAGGAAGCATTCTTTTGATTGAGACATGTCCGTGAGTAAGCTCTTCTTTCAGTACTGTCTTGGCAACACCAAGATCAGATTCAAAATGGAAGCATTCATCCAGTTACTCTGACATTTCTTAAAGATTTAAATCAAATACAAGAGCAATAGTTTTTTAGTTATTGTAGGTCATAGTGAAGCCAATCGGTAAATACTGTTTGGAATGCTAAAGAAACCCTGAATGATATTTAACAAAATACAGATTTTTTTTTCACAAATGTATTTTCTTATTTATTTCTTTGTTTATTTATTTAGCCATATGATCAGACAGTGAGTCATCTCTGATGTTTTCTAGGGAAAAAAGTCTTTTAAATAATACCATTATGATTAAAATTTGTGCTATTTATTTCTTTGAGCAGATTCTCACCTGTATCTAAATTACTCAAAATAACATTTACCTGGAATTACTGAAGTCATACATACATGCTCAAATCAGAAAATTTTGAAAAATACTGAAAAATAAGAAGAGACCTGTGATTTGATCCAGATTTATGATTATTTTACATCTAACTCAACAGTGAACTTTACTGCTCCCATTCCCATAGAAAGGAGATATTTAGGCAGATCTCTTTACAATGCAAAAGTCTTATACTCCTCTTCTCCCATTTGGCACGTGGACAGACCACTTCTCCGTGGGACTTCTCTAAGTAATTTTTGGTTAAGCTTTGTGTCTCCTGCTTTTCAAACATACTTATGTCAGGGAAATTTTTGTTGCCAAACTTCGTTCCTATGTCAATAGTTGAAATGATTAGTCTGTATTCAGTATATATACCTGTTACTTTAAAAATAATATCTGCTGGTTTTTTGATGACCACCTGCTCTAACTATTCTATCTCTACTCTTTTCCTCCACAACTTCTACCAAATTGTGGTGTGAGGTTTTGCTGCCACATAATTCATTTTCAGCTGGATTTTCCCTGTTTCTTGCTACATTGGTTGATGCCCCATGGGTAAGGGGGTAACTGTTAACTTTTCTATTGGAAGCCTGATCTACGTTTTAGTTTTAGATTTTAGAGCATAAAAGAAGCATAGAAAACCTTTGGTCTAAGTATCTCATCTTGTGGAAGGTGAAATTCAGGCTGTAGGAAAATTATATTCCCAAAGCCAATACCAAACCTATTTTCAATAGCAAAATAAAAATTGATCCCGTATGTCTTGATTCTCAATTCAATGCCATTGAAGCTATAAATACTATTTCATTTCAAAACCTCTGGTGAGACATGTCAAGGCAAGCAACAATATTTGCAAACATTAGAAATATGAATGAAATTTCTCAGTAATTAAGAGATAACTTCCTTAGAATAAAAAACATTTTGAGGTAGGTCCAAATTTCAAAAATTAAATATTACAGAAAACTCTATTATCTGGCACCCAGGGGAATTGAGAGATGCCGGATAAATGTGAGTCAGCCCTTCCTTAACCAGAAAGTAAGCAATGGCCACTCTGTTCCCGTTAACAGAGTATCTACTGTACTTTAAGTTTTAGGGATTAATGGTGTGATGATCTTGACTTTTGGAAATGATGGTGGGATTATATTGCTAGTAAACAGACACTATAGTGGTCAGTAGACCAGAAATGTCTGATTCTGTGCTGCCTACCATCACTCTTAACCCAGGAATTACATAAGGGAAGCAAAAATCAAGGACAGTTAGTTGTTACCTGAAACCTTGCTCGAGATACCCATGGATTTATTCTGGACATCTGGACTACTCTTGGCTTAGAATAAACCTTTGTTTTCTCCCTTAAATCCAAATTTTAATTTATTAATTTAGGAGCCTACATTTGTGCTACATGTAGTTCTGTGTACTGAGAGAGAGTAATGAAAAAAAAGACAAAATCTCTGCCTTCATATAGCTAACATGTTGGTATAGGAGATAGACAATATTCATCATCAGACATATAGATGACAGATATAGGTAGGTAGATAGATAGATAGAGTAGATAATTGATTATAATGGCATAAAAAAGGAAATGAGTCCCTAGTGAAGGTGACTCCCTCATATCCCCTCTATTAATCTAGGTGTGCCATGTTTGAAGAGCTTTGGAGGCTATAAGGGAATAGATCTGTAGAACCACAGGCTCACCACCTATATACCATTTCAGGGTGGAGATGAGCCTTATTTCAGGACTCGATGGTTTACCTTATTAGCATAACACGGACTTCATTTTGCCTCCTGGTTACGTATTTTGAATTTTATTTCATAATATATTACTGTGCCATTGGGTCCAATTGAGGTGTCAGTGTATTAGACCTTCTCAGGAGCTACTGCAGAAAGTGAAAGGGATGGGAACAACAATAGAAACAATGAAAAAAATAATATTCTGTAGTGCCATTTGAGTTGCAACATCATTGATGAAATAATGAAGGCTTCTAAAGGGCTCGGGATAGAGCATAAGCACAGCGACAGGCTTGGCATGTTTGAGGGATCGAGAGGAGGGTGGCGTAGCTGGAGTGTTACCATGGAAGCAGGGAGTGCTGAGAGGTGACACTTAGGGGGTGGGCAGGACTCAGCGCACCGAGGGCCTTGGAGGTGTGGAAGACTATGGATTTTACTCTCGCTATAATAGGAAGCCATGGGCATTTTTTGTTTCTTTTGTTTTTAACCAAAAGCACAACAAGTTTTGAGCTATTGTGTATAGAATTCCTTGTAAGATGGAAGTAGAAAGACCAGTTACAGGTTTTTGTAGTAAACCAGGCTTGGGTTCATGTGATAGCGATGACTGTGGAACGATGTGGATACATACAGGAGATACACGAATTTCAAAATGTCTGGAAACTTAAAGAAAACACTTAATTATTTTTATTACACAGTTTTGAGAAAATATTTGTGGTTGTAGCCGTGACTTTAAATTAAGCAGACTCCTCTAGAAGTTGTAGGCAGCAGTTCCCTGATGAGGGAGATTTGGCTCTGGCTTGAATTCTTGCACAAACCCCCAACGTTAGTTCCTGCCACTGGAGGTCCACCAACATAACCTTTCATGGTGGGGGTCTGTCCTTTCCCAGGTCTGTTTCACGAGGGATACTGGCACAGTGGTCCCCTCAGATCCACGGGGAACAGAACTTCTGCAAAATTTTCGATACGCGTATACGAAGAGCAAGGACAGTTCAGAATGCGACCTTGCCACCCCTTCCGAACTCTCAGCGTCCTGACACCCCTTTCTCCATAGCACAACCCAGCAGCATTCGTTGCTTTAAAGGTAGGTTGAATCGTGGGCCACATTTCAGAAGCAGAATGAAAACTCGCCTTGACCTGGTAGAGGATGAACATGAGGAGTTTTACCTCCATTTCTCATTGCACGTGCATCCCATGAAAACTGTAAGGGAAGGCAGACAGATATCGATAGTTGTTTGCTCACTGTCAGCTCTCCTTCATTAACGCGTGGGAGTGAGGTGGTGGCTAGGAGGGTTTTGGTGGTGGGGCCAGTTTCCTGCCCAAGCACGTCTCAGAAAGCCCAGCAGGGCCGCTTCCTCAATGTTCAATCACGAATTCAGCAAATAGTTACTGAGCACCTACCTTACTTTAGGCAGTACAGTAAGGCCGCAGAAATAAAACGACAGCCGTAGTCCCTGCCTTCAGTGTCTTAAAACATCACCTACTTTAGGTTATAGTATAGCTTTTCATTTCTTATTGTTTCCACTTGAAATAAAATGTTTTAAGTTTTTGTGATTGTGTATGTTATGTGGGCTATATTATTGAATATAAAAATGAATTATTTCTTTTTCTGTGATTGCATTTTATTGTCATCTATAATATACTTACCCTATTTATTCAATTTAACTTTTTTTATCCCAATTCATAGGCCAATACAAATGTTATCTTTTTAAATGGATTTTTAACTCAGGACATTAAATAAGTGGCTGAGATCTTATATAGAGGAGTGTTCCCATTTTATAGCTCAGTCCCCTAGAAGTCTATGTCGTATTTTAAATTAGACTGTGAATGTGGGACATGCCTAAACAATGCTAGTCTGTCAGTAATCAATTATGTTATTTTCAGTGCCTCTCTTAGCCTTGGATCTTTATAAAAATGTTTAACTTACCTATTGCTGCATAAACAAACTACCCCTAATTTTAGTGGCTTAGAATTTGTTATTTCTCAAGTATTCTGCAATCTGACCTGGGATCAGCTGGGTGGTCCTTTGTTTCATGTGGTGACGGCTGACGCATGAGCATCCAAAATGACTTCCTTACTCAAGCGTCTCACTCCTCAGCTGTGATGGCTGCCACAATTCGGGGCTGGCTGGGGACTTTATCCACATGGCCTGTCTATCAGGGTAGCTGAATCTCTAAAATGGCTCAGGGTTCCAAGAGAGAGCATTTCCATGCAAACCCAGCATGTGAGCCTTTATTAAGCCTTTCCTTTGTGTTTAACTTAACGTTCTGTTGGTCAGTTAGTCCGACGATCAATCCCTGGAATCAGTGTGTGGAAAGGAACTACCGGAGGGCATGAATAGCAAGAGAACTGGTGCATAAGTGGGCCACCAGTATAACAGCTACCACAAGTGTCCCTCTGGCCTTTGATGATTCATGTCCCTCCATCAAAAATAGATTCAGCTTTTTCTAAGATCCGTAATCTCATCTCATGATGGCCTCAGACACAGGCTTAAAGCTTAGGCCTTATGTTCAGAATATTATCATCTAAATGGAGTCTTAGTGTAGCTGAGGCGCCCGAAGGAAAATTCCTCAGGTGCCACTTTTTAAGCACATTACCTTGCGTACAGAGCACTCTACATTGAAAAATCCAGTTATCTGCTCCAAATGTCCCCCAACCTCAACTTAAATTATGAGATAGGAGCAGGACAATTTAAATTGATACTTCTGTTCACGGTGGTAGTGGTGGTAGTGGTGTGTGTGTGAGTGTGAGTGTGTGTGTGCATAGTAGTCACTGGTTCACAGCAATTCTGAAATCTAGCTGGGCAAATAGTTTCACTTTTCCCTGCTTAGAGACTTAGAGGAAAATCCCCTCTTATATCCAAAGAGAAAAGTCTGTTCATCCGTTTAGCTTCTGATGAACACGTGCAGTGTTTAAATCAGGGTTAGTCTGTACTGCACGTGAGTTCAATAGAATACCCGAGAATTTCTCCAGCATATAACATCTGAGTAAATAAATGGCTGTAGGATAATTTGGGCAAAGACAAAGGGAATCACTACCATGAAAACTTCATGTGGCAATACAGGGTTTTTCCTCCTGGTCATTTCGTCCATTCACTGGGTTCCAAATCTGAAATGACTCAGGTCGGAAAGCGATTTCTCCCTAATACAGTTGGAGCAATCTGTAGATTGAACAATATTTCTGCGGGCTGCCTACTTATTTTGTCCCCAGGAGCTCTGCGTTCTGTTAATCATTTGCACCACGGATCTCCACAGATCAAGCTCCCTCTTTGTCATGCTAACCTTGCTGGTAATTACAATTATTGTGCCCACTTTGTTTCTGGTGGTTCTATCATGCCTTTTGCTACCTGGAATCTTCCTTATGTAAAAGCCCTGGCCTTCAGAGGACAGCTGCTACTTGGCTTCTTAGCAATTCTGGTTCCCCTCACAGTAATGCATTCTTTATCACTTTGATAAATGGTGCCCTCTGGGCCTCTCCATAAAACATAGTCGTTGCATGAGTTTTCTGTCTGCTGCAACATTATCTAGACGGCCTATCTGAACCTTTAAATGCTCTTTTTCTACCTTTTGCCATAGCAGCTTTTCTTCATGTAGGAAGAGCCATCAATATTTTCAAGCTTCAGAGTTCCAATGAAGCAGTATATTAGCACCCTCTCCACTTCTTGAAGCTTGCTAGAATGTTAAATACTGTATCACAGGGAGGTGAACCCCTACAGGGAGGTGAACCCCTACTGAAAAACCCTTCATTAGCCAATTTTTATGTACCACTTGACATAAGGGTCCCATCTGAAATCTCTCAGGCACATGTTGGCTAGGTCTTCAGCTCTTCGGACTTACACACCTTTTCTTCCTTTAGGGACCCCCGCTCTTCCTTTACCTGGTCATGTTGTAGCTGGGCCTTCATTATTAACCTGGTGGACAAGAAAGGAGATGGAGGTGAATCATGAAGAGAGATGATAGATCTGGTCTTCCAAGGCACAGGCTGTGCATTTTTGTCAAGCAAGGAGAAAGTCCAGCCCTTGTCACAGGGAAGTGGTGTACTTCCCCTTGCACAGACAGTTCAGTCCTCTGGACATTTAGATGTATTGACCCGTAGACCCAGATATGACCATCACAAGTGTCAGAGTCCATTCCCTCCCAATCAGGGCCCTGATCTTGGCATAGGTGATTTGTTGGGATTGAGAATTTGAATTTTTCTGGTGTTCTGCTGTTCATAACATTAAGTCTTGGCCCCGACCCTTAGCCTTCTTTGACATCCAGGTGCAAGAGATGATAATCTCTTCATTCTTTATATGCTACCTAGGAGGCCCTCTGCCTTCCACAAATTGCTTTTTATGAGTGAGTAATCACCCTCAGTCATCTGTTCTCTTCTTTCAATGCACAGAAGGGTCTTGCTACAGCCATTCAGTTTCACAGTTCTTAACCATTACTTTTCCTCAAGCTTCTCATATGCCTGCCATATTGCACCTGTCAATTCACTTCTTTCCACTGGCTTCCCATCACTTCACCCCCGAAAATATTTTTGGCAATCACACTGAAGCCACATGCCAAGAGCTATAAGATTAGGGCCAGGAATGGTGTCCTCAGGGGGAGAGTGGGATCCAGGTCCACATTCATCCCTAGGGCCACTCCTGGTACCAGCTGTCCTAAGTTCTCTGAGAAGTACCATCTGATAGTCACATACTGGAGGTTTGTTGAGAAATATTCTGAGGAACAACAGGTAAAGGGGAAGAGAGGAAAGACGGGGCAAAGAAATAAGTTGAACATAGAAGCTGTTGCAACAAGAGAGCTGAGGTCATACTTTGGGAGGTTTTGATGCTGGATGACCCTTTAAAGTTGTCCCATTGGGTAAGGGTTCCAGCCCTGTACTCCTACATTAAACTCCTGTAGAAGCTGTACTCATGGGTGCAGGTTGTCTTGTAGGGACAGTGAGTATCCTTGACCAAGGCAGGTGTTATTTCTTTTTTTTTTTCCTAAGGGAATTGCTGAGACAACGTGGACATCAGCTGCCCCTTGCCAGTACTCTCAGTAGCTGAGAGTAGCATAGAACTGAAGTGCCTGTGTGGTATGCCACCACACACCCTACTTGAACCAACGGCTACAGTTCTATCCGGGCTTTTCAGGTAGATCTGTTATAGTAGACATCTATTTTTTAAGTTGACCGATACCCCTTCTCTCCTCCTTCAGGGAATGCCATCCATCTTTTCCTGCAAAACAGTTTTCTTGTAATCCAGACATGTGCTCTGAATTTGTGTGGTCGTCTTCCTGTATCTTAACTCCTCCTCCAGCTATTATTGATCGTTCCAAAGATGATCGCCTGACCTCAGCAAGATGAATCGGCATGCTCCACGTCGCCCTTCCTAACTGCAGAGATTAGCTCTGGAATCAATCTATGTCAATTAAAGCCCTTTCTCCATGAATTTTTAAAATAATGGTTTTATTGAGATATCATTCACATGCTGTAAAATCCACCCCTTTAAAATGTATAATTGAGTCATTATTTATACAGCGTCCAACAATCAACCCCACTACCTAATTTTAGAATATTGTCACTGCCCTGAAAAGAAACCCTGTACTCATTAGCAGTCACTCTTCGTCTGCCTCTAACCCCTGATCCCTGGCAATCACTAATCTACTTTCTGTCCCTAAGGATTTGCCTATTCTGGACCTTACGTGTAAATAGGGCGACACAACTTGCAGTCTTCGGACTTCTGTAACCTGGCACCATGTTTCCATGCTATAGCACGTGTCCGCACTTAACTTCTTTTTAGTGCAGGATGACATTCCGTGTATGTTCATACCATGTTTTTATCCGTTCATTGGTTGATGAAAATTTGGGTTGTTTCTACTTTATGACTACTATGGATTATGAACCTTTGTGCCTCATGATTTCTTAAACTTGATACCAGAGAGAGCAATTCTCAGTCCTATTCAGTTTGCCTCCTCTGGGCATGTTTTCAAGTTTTTGAGGGAATTCATCTACAATAAGAAAAAAGAAGTGGGGGTAGGAGAGCAGGTCCTGTATTTCACTTTTCTACACCGCGTAGCTATACTACTCCCCTTCCCACAGTTTAGCTACAAGATCCTTTAAAGTATCCTATTTTATATAAGCTGCTTTTATCATGTGCAGACAAAAATGTTCAGGCTAATACATGACTTCTGGTAGAACTTTAATAAACAATGCTACCAGCAGTGAAGCTATTTCAATAATATAAGTCCAAAGTTCAGAAATATCTCAGAGCTGCTCCCTCATTCCACCTCTGTCAGCTCTTTGTGGAAATCACCTGTTCATGGAATTAATCCTCAATCTTAAAGCACTCAACTCCAAACCTCACTTCACTCAGAAGGGTCCTTGATGAGATTTACTCACCTCTTCCAGGTTAGTCTTACCCAATTTCTCCTGCACCTTTACTTATGGTTTATTTTTCTATGGATTCAATTGTTATTAATTTATATACCTGCCTTCTTCATTCCACTGAAAGCTCTTTGAGACCTTGGATTTTTCAACTTTGTGTTTCTAACAGTTCTCACAGTAATTAATTCAACATACTCATATTAATTTTTGCATATTACACACCTATTCTATGCTAGAAACTATAACAGGCCTGGGGATAGAAAAATAAATAAGGTCCCTTGTGGGGCTTACATCTTATTATGAGAAGGCTATATTTAAATCAATAAGAATAAAATACATGTGTTGTTACAGTGAAAATAAGAATAAGTACAGGGGATAGGAAGGTCACAGGAAGATGCAGTCAATTCTAGGATTGTTGACTCTTGGATAGGCATAGCCACTCCTGAGCCCAGGAAAGGAAGTCCTTCAGTTTCTGACAAACATGTAATGGTTAAATCAGGATTAATCTGCACTGTTTAAGAATTCACTAACTAGCCCATTTCAGATTCACAAAGTGGCCACACGTCTCAAACTGATCTGTATCGTGATTTCCAGGTTACTGGGACACATGTCAGATACTGGCTCTCTTCTGTTTGTGTCTGAATAGGAGTTAGGTAGGGGGGCCTCCTCCTGAGAAGAGAAAGGACCCTATGACTCCTGTTACCCCGTTGCCACTGGTTACGCCTGCGTGGGTGGGAACTACCCAGACCTTTAGGAGCTACGTACTTCCTCAAGGGTGCAAAAATGGCATGCTTCCCTCACATGTAGCTTCTCTCTCTCTTCTTTAAGGCACTATATATAATAAAAAAGGAAAAAAGAAAAGTGTATAGCAAGGTACTATTGCAATCTATCAGTCAGTCAGTCACTGCAGTCGGACCCCTTTGTACTAAGTGTGAAAGCTGTAAAAGAGGGAACTATCAATATAGTTGGTGTCAGTCCATGTCAAGCAGCGGAAAGAAAACTGAAACAAAACAAAACAACCCCCTGCTTGCTAAGAGCATTGCAATAATGAGTAAATTATAGTGCAGATTTACGGAATAAAATGACATAGTTAGCTCTATATAATATAGTAGCTTTCCTAATCTCTTACAATGTTTAGTTCGTTGGTTTTAGGGTACAGTGTGAAAATAGTTTCAGTGTACCCAAGGGGCTCTTGCCTTTTCCTGAATTGAGACTACATTAGAGATTTATTTTAATTAGTTTAAATTGGTCAGGAGTAGGGATAATGAATTGGTCCTCAGGGACAGGTGCCCTCACTTGAAGGGCTAGGCAGCAATTCCTACGCCCTGCCTTAAACTGCCAAGTATTTCATATAACCCAGTGCCTTCTCTCTAACAATATTATCCCCTTTCTGTTCTGATATTGGAATAGTTTAGAATTATTACAATTATTTTATTACAATTTCAGTTATTTGTCTTATGGGACTCACCCTAAGGACAGAAACCATGACATATAGTAATATTCAATATATAATTGTTAAATGACTAGGGAATAATAATCCATTATAATAGATTTTAGTATGTTCACTTCTTTCACATTCATTAGTGCTATTTTATAGCAAGTATTCATTGTGACTATAAAACAAAATTCTTTATTTTTTAAACTGAATTTTTTAACTTTTATAAATTATCATACTATTAAGGCCTATTTATGAAGTATATATTTTAGCATATGAAATATCCATTCTTAAAATACCATTATAGCATATTGTGCACATAGAAGATGATCAGTAAATAGTAATAGAGTTAAAAATAACTTCTTAATCTTATGTTTTAAAATTTATTTTCTTCAATCTCGGTTACTTTTCAATATTTTATTCCAGTCTCTTCCAAAATAAAAGGCCGCTATTTTTCTCAGTAGGAAACAAATACAAGAAAAGGTATACAAAATATTTTCAGTGGCACTCACAGGATTAAATATATTTCCTACATCCCTCAGCCAAAATTTTCGGAACACTCTCACACATGCATCTCTAGTCATTAGACAAATTCACTATCCCCCAACTTCCTCTATGTTTGTGGCTATTCAAGCTACCTCCAGGGAGGTAGCTATACCCACAAGTTAAATTCTTATCTCGTTTCGAAACTGTTTTCAACATCTCTCTCCTATGGTTATATGACATTTTTGATTCTGGGAGATCTTCATGAAGAAATGGTTTTCATTGGTCCCAAAAGGATGGCCTGTGCTTTCCCCCAGCATTCCTCAAAGGCTCAGGCTCCGTGAACTGCACACACAAAGTCTGCAACTGAGCGTAGAGCTGATGCCCCGAGATCATTGTATCCCGAAATCTCACACACAGATCCCGAATTTAACCCCCACAGCGGGGCTCTCAGAAGATGGGGAATGTAGGCTACACCAGCCACCAGGAAGGAGCAAAATGAACTCTCAGAAGATCTGCAGCAGATACCATTCTCTTGGCATTGGTTGCGTGTTGTAAATATTTCTGTTATTTGCTTTGGGAAAATGGAAACTTATGTTCTTAGTGAGAATTGTCACCATAAATTGCCATTTTCTGTCCTTACTCCTTTTTTAAAGCTCTTTGTATAGTCCATTACACTATCTCCGTTTTCTCCTCTGAATGGGTGTTTCAGACATCCACAGCAATGGCTTTTTGCTTTTCAGGTCATAGTCCAAGGGCATCTGGACTGTAAAAGGAAACTTACCTGACTCGCCTCAAATCATTGTCTGCATTTTCTTCTCTTCTGAACTGTTAACAGGCTACTCACTACCCCATGAAAGAGGGTGATAGATGTGGAAACTAACTTCTATCGTCTCTTCCAATTTTTTAATTGTGTCAAGGGGCACAATTCTTAGAGCCTGCCCTAAGCATAATAATAGCTAGTTACACCACTGGCTGAAACATTATCTTCTCTTCCTGTTGAAATTTTTCTCCAACCACTTCCTGTTTTCGTCTTCTAATTTCAAACACTCTCAATTTCTAAGTTTTTTTTTAAATGTGAATTATTTATAATGGAAACTGCCCCAACAATCACATTGCTTACAAGAATATTCTTGATCCAGCCAGTGGTCCAAAGGTATTCTTCAATTACCACAGATCCATTTCATGCTACTTTATCCTACAACATTGTCCACCACAACCAAAGCAGAATGTCTAATAAGCAGACTTTCTGGAAGCATGAGCTGTGTCTTTACATCACTGCATGTCCAGTGTCCAGCACTGTGTCTTACAGATGGTAGGCACCAAACTCTTTTTGAATGAATTAACAAATGGAAACATGAAGAGCAATGTTTTCTTTTATCAGACCTGTAGGGGAGTAAAGCTAATAGGTTCAGATATTGAGAAATCTGTGGTGAATTAGGAGCTAAGAAAATCATTACTATACTTGTCTATTAGGTAGAGAATAGGGCTGAAATATTTAATCAATAAGTAGAAGGTAAAAATAGAAGCAAGTTACCAAAATTCACAAAGAAAGTCAAAACAACCAAAAAGAGCAATGGAGAATTTTAGATTTCTTGACAGTCAAACATTTTATAGAATTGGTTGCTAAAACTCCAATTTGCTGAGCAAACTCCCTTGCAACCACCTCCCTTTCGCCTGTTAGCAGAGGTCAGGGTGTGGGGGAGGTTGGGTCAGCTGCATTGTCAGTATATAATGTGGTTGGTTAGATGAATCATCTTTGGTCAGATAGAAAAGAGAACCTTCGGCACATCCGTCTGACCACTAGAGAACAGAAGCATGTATGCAAGGCTCACAACCCTGTAGACAGGGATGCCCAAGAGCTACTAGAACCACCAATTAAGAGTGAAATATCACTCCATAGGAACTTAGAAAATTAATGCTAAAGAGAATTGAATATTCTCTCATATATGTTTATTTAGAAGAATGTACAATAATTTCCTTATTAATGAATCTCCCATTTATCACCGTAAGTTTGTTAGTTGCTTTCCCATTGCTGCTGTAATAAATTAGCACAGACTCAGTGGTCTAAAACAACAGAAATGTGTTGTCTCACAGTTCTGGAGGTCAGAAGTGGAAAATCAGTATCATTGGGCTAAATGTCAAGGTTTCAGCAAGGTGGTTCTTTCTAGAAGCTCTGCAGGGGAGTACATTTTCTTGCCTTTCTAGCGTCTAGAGGCTTCCTTGGGTCATATCCCTACCTCCATAGTCAAACACACTACTACAATCTCTGCTTCCTCGTCATGTCTCTTCTCTGACTTTCCTGCTTCTGTCTTATCGATACCCTTGTAATTATTAATATATTGTTCCACGTAGACAATCTAGAATAATCTTAGATCCTTGACTGAATTCCCCCTTCCATGTAATGTAAGGTAGTACATACACAGGTTCTGGGGATTCTGATGTGGATATCTTGAGGGGCCCCATTACACAGATTAGTATTAAAGAATTCAGTGAAATGTGAGGAAGCAAACGAAAATGAAGAGCTTCCCAGTAACAACAACAACAATCATTATTGCTAGCCAATTCCTTCAAACCTTCCCAGTATCTGGTCTAGTTTTGAATTAGCAAAGGAAAAGCATATTAACACCCTATGAGGAATAATATGATTCAGTGTCTAAAAGTCTGGACAAGTTCTTCAAGAGGAAAATTCTCCAATAATCAATACCCACGAAGAATGCAATTTCACTGTTGCAATAGTTTGATGCTTTAGGAACGAACAGTTGGGCTCTTCAAAGGAATCCAGACTCTAAAAGTAGAAATAAAGCCAAGAGCATTAATAAAAGAATCCAGTCCACAAAAGGACCACGGAACCCACCATGCCAACAGCAACAGGGAAGCAGCAGACAGCTGCAGGTCCGTTTATCCAAACAGAGACTCAGCATGAGGCTCTTACAGTCGCCACAGACTGGGGACATAACGCTGAGGTCATCAATAAGCTGCTAGAATAAAGAATGCCAGGGAAGAAGTCCATGGATCCAAGAGTTTGCTGTCCTGAGAAACAGAAACTAACTGTGGCTAGCATTTTTTTTGTCCCTCTGTAAGAGAGGTAAAAATCAGAACCCTGGGATTACACGCTGCTGGTGCCCTACTGACTGAAAGTGTCTCAGTGTGAGAATGAATAAGTGCCTCCTCCCCAGAAACAAGAACCAAGAAATAACCCAGCGTGTCAGACAGTGTCATTTCCTTCAGGGAGAAAGCAGGGGAAAATAAAGTCCACTGTGGCTAACGACGAAGAGGAAACTGAGAAACAAGATCGAAATGAGTGAAAATATCTCTAAAATATCTTTCTATAGATGGGTGGGCAAAGTTAGACTACATGTAAGATTTAGGTCACCACGTCTGTGTGCGTGTGATCTCCACACATTCTCCTTTCTTTGTGAAACTAGTGTTTACATGTCTTCAGCCAAGTAGCAGCAACATTGTAACGAACTATGAGTGTAGTTCGTGCCTATTTTAAAGGACATGGATGTTCATTCCTATAGGATTACTGCTCTGAGGGAAATTGAGTAGGAAAACAAAGGCCATTTCAGTACGTGTAGAGGTATAACCTTCCCTACGATGGCCATGCGATCTCTAGCAATGCCTTTGTGTGACTTTAGAAGGAAGGGAGGACTGTGATTAAGAGAACAAGCTACGGAGTCAGATTGAGCATTCAATTCCAGCTCTGTCACTTAAAACTTTCAAAACCCAGATTCCTCACCTGTAAACTATAGTTACAGTCACATTGTTTTGAAAACCAAATGACACGAACATTGAGAAACACTTCCATAGTGCTTGGTGCCTTGAGTACTTCAAATAAAATTTTAAAAAGTAGAGTAGCTGTTAACAGCAACTGTAATAAAACAGAAGAATAATTAAATAAATGGGTTAAAATAACTTCTGAACAAGAATCGGTGTTCTCATTTAATGCCTGAAACAAATATAACACTATAATAATTTTTTAACTTAATGGAAGATGTTTAAAGATTTTCTAACACAGTCTTATTGAATAAAGTAGCTTTGTAAAATAACAGCCCGTAATTTCAAACAGATTTTTGCTTTCATTTTTCCACTTACTGGGATCATATCAATGTAAATAATGAACGTGAGTATCGGGGAATGTACTTAATTTTCCTACGTGTTCTAAATCGTATTTTTCTGCGTGTATTGTAGGAGACAGGGTCATCATTGGCCAAGACTTGAATATAATTATTCTAGTTTTCTCATTTGACTGAGATTATAAAAGGCTCAGAGTCATAATTGCCCGGGTTGCCCCATAACAAGATGGAGAGCCCAGATGGCAGCCTCAGCCTTCTGGCTCGCAATCCAGGGCCCTTCCCGCAGGAAGGCTGCTCCATATGTGTTTCAGACACACTTTGCTATCTGGAGACTATCCTTATTAACAATTTTTTGTGTGCATGGATGAAGTGAGCATTGTGTATTTCCATCAAACTAGGAAGACTTTGAAGATTTGGATGCTTAATTGAGGACCACAGACTGGTGTTTGTAACTCTTCCTCCTCAAAATCTTGGTCAAAGAATCTTTTGTAAAGCAAATCTATTTCTATCTATCTATCTATCTATCTATCTATCTCTATATATATACACACACATACATATTTATACATACATATATATATTTATACATCTATATGTATATATTTGCAAATACATCAATGAAGACCTTGTCTCCCCAGGAGGTTCAAAATTTATGTATTCCTAAGAATTGAATTTCTGAAAATATTGACCAAAGAGTTTCTATGTACACTGCAGTCCAAACCCACTGTCTTTACTTTATTATACTGAGGTATCTTGGTGAAGATACCGATTTGTCAATATATTATTTCTTAAATTAGATAAAAAAAAAATTTCCCTTCATTATTTCACATACAGAAGATCAACTTAAAATTAATAATGAGGTTAAAGGAAGTTTTGGGAAGCAGATAAGTATATCTATAGTAGTTTTCAAAATTTGCTGATATTTCACATTTGTCCAAGTTTTCTTCATTGTTATAAAGTATAAAAACAAGACCAGTTATGTGAAAAATGTTAACATTTTGTTACTTTTATACTTGATATTTGTTATTCCTGAAAGACTTTATATGAGATAAATAGTTGCTGCCCAAGTGTTCCTTTTAGGTTTCTTTTCTAAAAAGGGGAGAGGGCATTAAACCACAGATGGTTACCGAATCTTCAAATCAATCTTCAACCTATTTTTTTTTTTACTGCATATGATAAATTACTAATTTAGAGATCTTTGAAGAAGAGTGGATATTTATTTTAAGGATTGGGAGCAACGCTGAGTATCTCTCACTCCTTAAAGCCAACAAACCAACAAAGAACTCTCTCGTTCGGAGGGCCTCCTTAGATTCCTATCTAATTTTGCACTGAGCTCAGTTCCTCCTTGGAGCAGGAGAAAGAAAGAAATCTTGCACGGCCTTTGCAATCACTTTACGACTCTAGCCAAGAAAGTCTGAGCTAAATGAAATATTTTTAAAAATTACTACATATCTACATGTTTACATCTTTATTTATCTGTTCATATCTACATATCTCTATCACTGCCCTTCTTCATCCCATGTCTCCTGCTGGTAGCCCATTTCCGCCTGCAAAGTGGGAGCGTAGTGGAAGACCTATGTGAGCTGAGCGAATGGGACAAGGAGAGCCACAGGGACAGGTAACACAGCTCCGAAGACACCCCGGGGGGAAGGCGCGAGCGAGCAGGACCGGAGCGTGTTCGACACCAACCAGCCTGAGAAAGAGGCAAGCGCAGGCCCCGCGCGGTTTCACTTCCCCTGGGCGCCCCGCGCCGCCGAGCCCGGCCCTGAGGCCGGAGCCCCAGACAGCTGCTCCCGGAGCCCCCGGCCGCAGCCGCCCCAGGTGGGGAGCGCGCGGGGCAGGGCAGGCGCCGAGAGACCAGCCCACGAAGACCCTCGCGTCCGGAGAGTCCGGGGCTCAGCGGCACCTGCCCGTGGGCGCCCGGGCTTCAGCGCTACGATGCTGCCCGCGGCGCCCAGCAGGGCGGGCGGGAGCCGGGACCGGCCCCCAGGTGGGTGGGCGCGCGATGGGGCAGCGGCGTGGGGCGGGGGTCGGCGCGGTTCCGGGGCTCGGCGGAGGCGGAGAGCCATCAGCTGCCCTGCGGCCAGGGTGTCCCGGGGACCTGAGAACCAGCGCTCGCCCTTCTCCCCGGCAGGGCAGCCCCTAGGCGGGGGAATGGACACCACCAGGTGGGAGTGCTCCCTGTGGTCCGGCCAGGGCGCGACCCTCGGGGCCCGCAACTTCCCAGAGCACCCGGGACAGAGGCCTCTAGTGTATAAAATCACCTCGGAAGGTGGTTTAAGGTCCTGTGTACCCCAACAACTCTGTCCACGCGACAGCAAAGCACCTGCTGGCGGCAGCTCGTTTCCCTTACAAACTCCAGCGTGGGACAGCGTAACGAGGACAGGTCGCTTCAGGTAGCACCTCCCCATGGCACAGATTTTGCTAACTCGTTAAAAGGGAAAAAACGGTAGAATACACACATGAATTTACACGTCAAATGGACATTAATGTATTTGTAATCTGTTTGTTTTTTTTTTTTTTAACTATTTCAACTGCATTGGGAACTTTATAATGATTATAAAAAGTATTCATTTTGAAATTTAAAAAAGGCTTCACTTGGGAATTAGGGTTACTGTATGAAATGGGAAATGCAGCAAGAACATCTGAGAGCAATTCTACGAATTTGCTGAACAGAACTTCTCATAGCTGCCTCGTATTTCTCAGGTAATGTAGTTTGGCTTCAGTCCCTTCTCTTGGCTGGTGTATTTTTTAAGATATAAATTTTAAAAGGCTGATTTTCACTTAAAATGGGAAGTATATTTTTGACAATGGAAAATTATAAAAAAGGAGTTCGAACCCATACTATCTTAATACATTAACATTTTAAATATTGAACATGGACATCCGTGAAAACGGCGGCTCTCCTGCAGGACTGTCATAGCAGGCCCTGCTGCATCTGCAAATAACCCCATCCTATCTCTGGGACCATCTGCAAATAACCCCATCCTATCTCTGGGACCATCTGCAAATAACCCCATCCTATCTCTGGGACCCCATCCTATCTCTGGGACCCCATCCTATCATCTCTGGGACCTTGACAAGGTTAGCTGTATTCTCATTTCAGCTCAGCAGTGTAGTTAAAGGGAATGCTCTACAGCTTCCTTCAGACTTCTAGATTGAACAGTTCAGCGATAAAATGACTTTTAGCTGTCCTTTGAGGGACTTACATTATGAATAGTGCTAGAGTGATGTGAACCAACTTTATCTCATTCTGATGTTCCTGTCCCCCCCCCCCCCACCTCCTTTGGTCCTTCCCAATGTATTTATCACATGCTTCATTTACCTCCTTATTTGGCCAAAGTAACAACATTTTTCGTACAGTAAGCTGTCTTTTCATATTTACCCACGCCCATTCCTAGATATGAGTAGTTTTTTAAGAGAACTAGGTCCAAGTAATCCTTTCTTTCTTTCTCTTTTTTAAACGAAGAGCTTTTCGGTGCGACCTCTCTTCCTGCTTTGGTCTTCACAGCACTGTAGGTGTTAGCTTCATGGCTTACGTTAGGGATCAGTCCAACCGTTTTGTTTTAGAGAAGACAAAACTGAACCACAAGAAGTGATTTGCCCATCATAACTAATGATTATTTGAAGATCACTCATCCCTCACTTCACCAACCATCTTCTATCTCTCCCATAAGAGTTCTACGGTAATGAGTATAAAATGCTAAACACAATCTAAAATTGCAAGCATAGGCTTATGCCCATGAAGGTACCATATTACTAGCATTAGGTATATGGTGTAACCTGTGTATGCTGCCATCAGAGATATCTATGAGTATAGAACTTGTCCTTTAATGATGTTCAGTATTAAAACAATGTAAAAATGATCCATGGTGGATAAAAATTCCATTTAGACTGCATTTTCTGATTTATGTTGAACTGGATACTATCCATCAATGTCTAAAAGAGAAAATATTCTTTTGCTTTACTCCGAAACTAGTGATTTTAAATTTCAGTTTTAAATGTTACCTTCAATAAGGACTGTTTATTTATTAAAGGACAGATTATTCCCTACCCTATAGTTTTTGCATTTTTTATCAATATTATTTCATGCTTCTCATGAAGAGAGTTAAATAAATTATTAGCTTAAAAACAGAAAGGATCTCTTCTGTCTTACCTTGTGCTACATGGTTACACGTAGCTTGTGAGGAATGTGATTTGTCTAAGTCTCTCTCCTCTGTCTTGAAATTCTTGAAGGTTTGAAGTTTCTTACTCTGACTTCAATCTTCCTGCCTAGCCAGTAACCCAGATTTCTCTTTGGTTCCACTCTGGTGGCTGGCAAAACTTGTTTTCTTCAGACAGCTGGAAAGGGTCTGATAATGTTATGTTTGCTGAGATTTTAATGAGATGGAGTAGGTAGTTTCTTCAGGCATTTTCACTTTGATATGAAGTAATTCTATAATATCTCATTACTTAAGATTTAAGGCTTAAACAGTAGGGTATTTGGTGTTATGCTTGGGATAGCAGAAGGAGCTTTTGTGCACATCTGTCTCCCCACGCACTATACATGACCATGCCCTACTTATTAAGATGGCCTGTGGACTCACATTGCCTCACATCCTGTCTAGCTTCGTTGCTTATCTGCTGTATGATCTTGGATAAGTAGCTAAATCATCATCATTTCAATTTGTCCATTTGAAAAGCAGAAGGGAGAAGAATGATAACATTTATTCCTAAGAGTGGTTTTGAGGATTAAAAAAGAAAATACACAGGAAGTGCTTTTCAGCGTGCCATAACAAACAGTAATTGCTTAATCCATATTAACTATTATTTGAATGCTTAGGTCATTGGTCAATAGTGGCATATTTGTATAGAAAAGATAGAGTTCTTATTGAGAAACTAATCATGTTGACTTGGGGGGAAACTTAAATGAATGAAGTGATCAAGTACCCACATCCAAAAAATTAGGGAATATGGCTTTCCGTGGAAAGATACTGCCGCATCCCTGGGGACATACTGTGGTTAATAGTTCCGAAAAGAGGGAAAAAAGTCTGCAATGAGAAGAATTAAGAATAGGCTTATTAAAATGGTAGTAGACAAGGGCAGTTATAGGCAAAAAATCAAGTAGAAATTTAATAGGACATAATGAGAGCATGTTTTACTTTCCCATATCACAGAGTGCCAATTGTGACCCAATTTAAAAAAAATGTATGAGTATATGTGAAAATTTAAGCATCAAACAGAAAATTGTGGGATACCTCATCAAATTATAAGAAGATGGAGAATTTATTTTACCAAAATATTATGGTTGGGTTAAAAAAAATCCAATGTGAAGTAAAGAATATTTCTGCCAAATATAAATCATGTTTTAAGAATTTAAATGACTATTATCTGATCACCTAAGTTACCATTGCTAGTTTATTAGTTTGTTTACATATAGTAGAATATCTTACAGTAATTTTAGAGATAGCACTGAAATAAGGATGGGAAGGGCAAACAGAAGTTATTATTTAAAAATAAGTTATATGCTCTTGTAATTCTTTTCTGTTTTAAATATAAAAAATAGTATTTAAGTTTTACTGCAGTCATTGAAATAGTCCAGGTGGTGAAAACATCAGATATTGCATAGAATTATACCCCTCCTGTATTTATTTTTCACTCAGAGAAAAATAATGAGCCTTTTAGACATTTACCACTAGACAGAAATTTCTTTGTTGCTTCCAAGTGCTCCGCATTGAAATAATCCAGAAAGACCCCTTCTCTTTGCAACTACGAGAAGTAATTCATCAATGCCTTATGGTCTTTTATAAGATTTCCTTTGTATCCAGTTCATTAAAATAAATCATGTTTTGCCATACTAACCATGTGTCACATTTTCCTTTCTTTTAAGCTCCTGTACCATTTTTCCATATTAGTAATTCCCACTGCTTTATTTTTTACGTACTTTATTTAATAAGGAAGACATCCTGAAAAGTCTAAGAACAGTTTCTGGCTTGGAACTTCATTCACTTGGTGCCTCATTGTTTTGGTCCCGATCCATGCCAAGGACTAAGCATCATCCTTTCATCAGAATCAATTTTCTAGTTCCCTTTTTGTTCCATTTTAACCAGAGGATCATATCTAACTTTCAGGAGAAAAGCATGATGTCAGGACCACTTGACATTTTGGCCTGCCTTTTATAGGTACCATTGACTGTGCTCCTACTTTGAATGCCTGTGACTTGGTTCTCATGTTACCTGAATAAGTGAGAGCCTTGGAAGATTAGCACCTACTTTGAATAGGATGTTATACCGTTCAATATAATCATATGCAAGTATTTAATAAGTCCTGTGTTCTTTCATTTCCTATGAAAACTTTTCTAAACTGTTGAGTTTAACTGCTAATCACCATGTCTTTTTTTAGGGGGTGGAGTCAAGGGTGGAGAAACACTCCATATTAAAGTGGTGTGATTCTAAAAATCATGTCACTAGAATAACAAATTGAAAAGAATTTCTTGTGCTTGAATGAAGAACCTTTAAGATTTACACATTTTCTACCTTGGTTGATCACGTTTTATTTTTGTTTGATAGATTGATATATAAAACATCTCAGGCGATAACTGTACTTATAGTATAATTAGTAAACTACTAAGAGAAAGTGAATGAGATAAAATTGAAGAAAAGAAATCTTTGATTTTAATTAATGAGATTACTTCCTTAATTCTCCCATTACTTTTCAATAAAAGCTTATCCCAGTTATTAATTTATCTTTGAATGTTTCGTAGAATTCACTAGTAAAGCCCTCTGGTCCTGGACTTTTGGTTTAGGGAAGGTTTTGGATTATTATTTCAATTCTTTTGCTGTTGATTGGCCTATCTAGATTTTCCAGTTCTTTGTGATTCAGTCTAGGAAGGTTATATATTTCTAAGAACGAGTTTATTTCGTCTCCATTATTGAATTTGGTGGCACAGTGTTTTTCATTAGTAGTTTTTCATTAGTAGTATTGTATGACTCTTTGTATTTCTGTGGTATCAGGTATAACTCCTACTCTTTCATTTCTGATTTTGTTTATTTTGTGTCTTTTTTTTCCCTTAGTGATTCTACCCAAGAGTTTGTCAATTTTACTAATATTATTAAAGCACCAGATTTTTGTTGCATTATTTTTTTCTGTTGTGTGTTATCTCTATTTCATTTAATTCTGCTCTAATTTTTTTTTATTATTTCCTTTTTTTTCCTGCTGACTTTGGGCTTTATTTGTTCTTCTTTTTCTAATTCTTTAAGATGTATTGTTAGGTTGTTTATTTGTAATTTTTCCTGTGTCTTGAGAGAGGCCCGAAATGATATGAACTTTCCTCTTATTTCTGCTTTTTGCTGTAGCCCAAAAGGTTTGATATGTTGTGTTGTCATTCTGATTTGCCTCCATGTTTCTTTTTATCTCTCCTTTTTCTTCTTTGATCTAGTTGTTCTTTTAATAATAATTTAATATGTTCAATTTCCACATATTTGTGGTCTTTTCCATTTTCCTTTTGCAGTCTTTGAATCCTCAATTCAAAGCACTGTAGTCGGACATTATGCTTGGTATAATTTCAAACTTCTTAAATTTGTTGAGGATAGTTTTCTGTCCCAACATAAGGTTTAACTTTAAGAATGTTCCATATGCACTACAGAAGAATGCATAATCTGGTATTCTGGGATGAAAGGCTCTGTAAATATTAATTACATCCTGAGATTTGTAATTTTTTACAGTTGCTTGTAGTGTGCCTGGAATTTATTTTTGTGTATAGCAGGCATCTGAAATTCAATTTAACTTTTTTTTGGTTTTTGTTTTTAAATAAGGACAGCCAATTGACAAATCAGAATTTATTAAATAGACCCTACTCTTCCTATTGAACTAAAATTACACCATTGACATATATCAAGCTCACATGTCCTGGAATTTGCATTCTGAATTCTCTTTTTTCCACTGACATACTTATTTATTCCCAAGCCAATATCTGCTAAGAAAAGTTCTCCCAAGAAATCCTTTTTCCATAATTTTCTTGGCTATTATTATTTATCATTTTATTCTTCCACTTGCATTTAAATTGTTTTATCTACTTCTCTTTGTTCCCATAGAACCATTGTGATGTTCTTTCACACATGATTTAGAGGGATTTAATAGAAAGCAATCTAGCAGTTTTATGTGGAAAGAACTTTAATATAGGAAATTAGGTTTTTATGTAATTGATGTGTGTGGCTCGGACGCAACTTCTAGGCTGGGCTACCAGTAACAATTTTCCTAACTGGTCCCCTGTCAGGGGTCAGGCAGGGAGAATCTGCTATCACCATTAGGAAATGGGGAAATCAGGAAGGCACTGAATCAGCTTTTGGCAGATTCAAGAATTTCTGGCTCACCAGCCAGCTCCTATTTGCTGGATCTGCACCAACAAAAATAGGTGTCTTTTATTCCATTGTGATTGCATTATGTTTATACACTGATTTGGGGAGAATCGACTTTTAATGCTAGCAATCTTCCATTGGATTAATTTGGTGCAAAATTCTGTGTAGAAAAGGTCCTAGGTTTCAGAAGAAATATATAGTAGCTGGTTTTATTTAAATCAAATGGCCAAGTTGGAAACTTTCCACTCACTCATGTGACCATCACATGAAGGTCGATTTCCTGATGTGATTCTATGAACAAATGTAATGAGATATTGCTTTCTATATTTCAAATGTCTTTTCAGGTAACATTTTAATCACAAAATTAGTTCCTTAAATCATTAATTAATTAGAAAATGTGACTTCTACCTTGAGATTATGGGGAAAATGCCTAATATTTTATTAGTTAATATTAAACTGTGTAAGATGTTAAAATGAAAAAAAAACATGTCATGTCTTTTAAAAAGGAATTTAAGATCCATCTTGGGATACGCATATAGAATTGCAGGTTAAAATATATCAAGATTTTTATTTGTATTACAGACCAGTGGAACTAATCTGCTAATCTCACCTGTTTTCTTACACATTTTTCCCAATTTATAGTTGATAAATGTTATTTTAAAAGATACTGAAGCTCTAAGTTGTATTTGCATTTGTGGGTTGATTATCTATACTGGTATCTCTTCCCATCTATATTGACTCAAATATAGATAAGTAGAAATATGACATCTGCCACTTACTTGTTTTGTGATTTAAAGCAGATCCAGGTTTTTAGTATCTGAAATGTGTAACTCACTGATTTTTATAGGAACATAATAATAATTAAATGTAATTCTGTGTGTAAAGTGCCTGGAACTTTCATGGCAGGTATTTACAAATGGCAAATATTATTACTTTCAGGATGAGCTAGTATTCATATTTCACTTTTATTAGAAAGTATGTGTTTACATGGCTTATTCTCTGCACTTTTACATTGTCTACATTTTTACATTCTCATGTAAACATTTTTCCAGTTCTGCTGTTTAATTTTGCTCATCACTAAATTAAGTAATATCTCTAATATATGTTTCTCTGGGTATTCACTACACATTGAACCTGATGAAACCTATGATATGCCACAAAAGCACATGACATGGTGCTATATGTGAAAATTGTGTGTTGTGTGTTGTCTCCAGGGATATAGTTAATGAGTAAAGAACATTTTTTTCCATTTTGAGAATTTAATTCTATTTAAACATCATACTTTTCAAAATAAAAATATGGTTTATTTTTATGTGTTTGTTCTTAAAGAAAACTTAGTCCACAACTATATCGTATATTGTCTCCCTGCCCCTGTCACAAAAAACAACACACAACAAAAACTGGGTCACAGTGGAGTTTTATCTATATAACTTATATAGATAAAAATAATAGTTGATATCACTGTATTAGTGAAGCTTTAGTGATATATTCAGAATTGTTTAAATTAGTCCGAGCACTTTATTCCCTATAGGGTATAAATCTATGTCGTGTCTCACCTAGATCTGTGCAGGTCAGAAGGACAAGGGGAAGGTCCCCTTAAGCATAGTTCTAGTTCTGAGTAACCTATTGGGTAATAATAAAACATCTGTGACTACAGAAAGAAAGGGACAGCTTTTCTATTTCTTTTATTAGGGTCAGTTTGCTGAGAAATTAGCAATTAACACATTTTATTTTTGCTTCTTCTTAGGAAAGTATAGGAGATTTATTTAAAAGTATGTTCATATATAGTGATATACATACTATTTGACCCCTTAGAATGATTCTCTGATCTGCTGCATATAAAAATCTAGGCTTAGGTTCCTTATTCTGAGTTCAAAGCCTAGTTGCATCACTTAATAGTAGCATGGCTTTAGGTAACTATGTTATAAGACCTCCCCGTACTTCATGATGAAAAGATGAAAGACCATTTAGAAATACTTGCAACATAGCAGGTGCTCTGTAATTGGTAGTTATCATGGCTGCTACCGAGTAAGTAGGTAAAATTACAAAGGGTGACGTACACCACTTACCTGATGGCCAGCACCTGCAAAACATGAACTCGTACTTTCAGGGTTTTATACTTTAATGCTGCTGCCTAACCCATGTTCTGTAGTATACGAGGGCTGTCTGGAGAAAACCAGCCACAAATGCCTCTATTTTTCATATTACATGGTTGGGTACTTTCTGGACAGCGCTTGCATATGTTCTTTGGGGAAAAAGTGATTTCTGTGATGAAATAAGTTTTGAATATGCATATTAGAACTTTATAGTGATCGGAGAAATTCTGCAACTAATGACACATCATCAGTCTTCTCAAATTTATTGTTTCACAGGTATATTTAACCATGGGATGTGCTGTCACCCCAACACTGGTAGAGAAACAAGGTGGTTTTGTTTTGTTTTGTTTTTTGTTTTTTGTTTTTGTTTTTTGTTGGGTTTTTTTTTGCACAAAGTTATCATTCTTGTTAAATGGCAGATAACGCTTGAGAGAATGGTTCTTTCAGCCCAATAATGGCTGCTTCTAGCTATGTTGTCATTTGTTCTCTTTCTATCATTGTAAATAATGTTCTGATCCTTTATTGATGACCACATTTTGAATGAATGAAAGAGAAAAAGGATTATAACAGAAATAGAAACTGGAGGGGCTGTAGAGTACGGAAAATGGCATTGGTAGGCCGAGTAAGTCACAGACAATTTGTCTATTCCTTTAATTCTCTCATTTCCAATCAATCATTTGGGGAGGAGCTTTGATCATGGAATCTACTAGAGAAAATAGGAGGAAAATCAGAAGGTGGTTATCTATTAGGGAAAGGGAAGTGTGTGAATGAAATGGAGCTAACGAAGTGCATAGGGAATTCCAATGTAAGAATATTTTGGAGCATGTCTGTTGATTCAGTTTGTATTTAAAATAGGATGTGTACATCTCAATTGAACAAATAATTTTACAGATATTTTTACATGTTAGACTATGTAAACTTGCCACTGTGCCAATAATTATGTGTAAGCTATATAAATAGCCTCATGTTGTTTAAATATTAGGATTTCATTTACCAAAACATTCCAAAATTAAGAGCAATTTGACTACATGGCCATAAACAGATTGAGATGTTTGTCAATGAAACACATGTTTGAAGCAATCATATGGGCTATTAAGAGTTACCCAAGTAAATTATTGCTGAAATATTTTTCTACATAAAATAGCAGAAACTGATATTCATGTAAATAAGTTAGCCAGAGAATATACATTTTATGTCTTGGAGATTGCCTAACTTAACAAGTTATACAGAAAACAACATTAATATTACAATGACTTCTATTACTGAAATAAGCTGATTAACTCTTTAAAGAAAGGGGTAACCTCTGGCATCAGTCACCAGAGATGAGCACATAAGTAGATGCTTGCTGATTAGCTAATTCAAAGAGTGACAGTAGAGTGTCATTTTACATTGATGAAAAAGGATAAATAAAGATGTAGCCATTTCTGAATGCCGTATTTCTATATATCGGCCTCTGAATATCCTCGGGGTCCTGGATACCCTTTGATCGCTGCCCTGGCTTGGGTATTTGTTTTTCAGTTTTTTGGTGTGTAGTAGGGCTTCCTTTCATGAAAAATTCTTAAAAGGTCACGGAACCTTTGACACAAAGATAATTTTAAGGCATTTTTCAATATTAAATTAACCTCTAATCTGATAACAAGATTGTTTAGTTATTTTTACTAAAATTTCTATAATCTTTTAATATAACTTAGAATATTTAGCTAATTATCTTCTGGGGCAAACATAGAGAAAAAGCATGATTGAAATCTAAAAGCAAATGAAATTTAATATCCTCCATGTATGTCTAGAAGATTAAATCATTTCTTAGTATTCTTTTTCTTCTAAAATAATGCATGAATATAAATACCTAACAGAAACTTTTAAAAAAATAGAAAAATTTGGTATATGTACTTGTAGATGTTATTTTTCTATGTTTACTTTAATAGCTACTTGTTCAGCTTTGCAGTTTTAATGTATTTAGCATGTGTATGTGCACTTCAAAATTATGCTAATATGGCCATTTGGTCATGTGTCACTCATAAAGATTTCAGTTTTGCTCTCTCCTTCTATAAATCTATTACAGAATGTTTAAAAACAAAAGAAAGAGCAAATCCACAGTGATTTATTAAATAAAAGAATAGATCATTCTACCTATAAGATTAGTAATATAAAGACTGAAGAGTTCTTTTTTACTTTTAATGTTTTTCACACTTATTTTTCAATTGCAGTTGACACACACTATCACATCAATTTACATCCCCATGAGTATTTATGCAGCTGTGCTTCTTAACCCCTTCACCTTTTCCACCCATTCCCCCCACCCCCTCACCCCCACCCCCTCACCTCCACCCCCCCCGGCCAGTCTGGCTACCACCAATTGTTCTCTATATCTGTGAGTTTGTTTTCTCTTTTGTTTGTTTATTTGATTGTTCAAATTCCACATATAAGTGAAATCTTATGGCATTTAAGACTGAATAGCATTTAATAACATAAGAAATTCATTTTTGGTAGCACTGGATTTGAAGTCAAATAAGCACCTGGTCAAGTCCTGGGTCTGTCACTAATGAAACTTTTGCAACCATGCAACCTCTCTGATGCTCAGGAGGCATTCTATATATTGATGATCCCATTAATCATTTTAGAGAATGAGTGGCTCATAATAATAATTCAATTAATATCTCTTATCTTCAAAGAAAAACACTGCAAAAATTAAAATTGCTTTCTCTGGGTGTATTAAGATGTTTATCAATAAAGAGTGGACTAATAATGCCTCTGTAGACTTAGGCAGGAGTAAATTATCCTTCCTTCCTTCCTTCCTTCATTCTTCAGACATTTAGTCTTGATCCCTTGGGCCGGGTTCAAGGAACACCCAGAAAGGGGACTCCAGCCCTCCGGTACTGTCATTTAAGTAAAATGTGGATGAGACAATCTGGAGGGCTGTATTTCTTTTTAGATTCACTTTCATTCAGCATCAGGGGCCTCAAGAAACTGCAGCCTGCTGAGTTCTGACTCAGTCGTGAGAACTAGTTGCCGGGGCAAACAATAGCAAGGCGTGTTTTCTCTGAGTTCCGGGGGTAAGTCCTGGTGCATAACTGCTCTTCCAGAAAGTCAGTGCTCATTTCAGAGTGCAGTCATAAGGACAGTCCCCTGGGACAGTGTTTTGCAAATTTCAGCCATTCTCATAAGACCTTCCTCAATTTTTCGCTACACTACCTATCCTCTTACTTAAGAAAAATTTTTCTTTTTTTTTCTTAGCTTAAATATAATGTATTTAAAGGAACATTTGTATCACTACCAGAAGTGAAAAAAAAAGTGTTATCTCTTGCCATAAATAGAAGGTGAACATACAGATAAACAGATTGAAAATAAAATAGTGTTGAAACAATATAGCTAAGGACAGGCTCTGGGCACATAGGTTACTCACTCTTGGATAGTGTTGCAAGTTCACGAAGGCACAAGAGCTTCAGAATGAGACGTTGTCCCTGAAGTAATCAGGATTGGAGGTTTTCTAAAGGGAATGACTTTCTTTATGACTCCCTGTCATTGAAGTTTGCATCCCACCCACCGACAAACACTGTGTCTAAAGGCACATTGCACTTGCCAAAAGGTTGAGACGAACTTTTATTTGGTGCTTACAGGTGTCAGGCACTATGAGCAATGCTCTTCATACTGTATCTCATTTCACACTCGCAACAACTGCTTTCGTAAGTGCTGTTATCCAAATGTCAGAAGTGGGACTTTCACTCTCAGAGAGGGTCATTATCTGCTTGAGGCCCATTGAATTTGGACTCCAGGACAGCCTGATTCTGAAACACGGCCTCTTAACCACTGTATGACTTTGAAACAAACTCATTTTAATCTCACACAAAAACTTGTATACACCTGTATCAGAATGTATTCCTCCTATTTAATCAATAAAGTAGCCATGTATATAGAAAGTCATATTAATAGAAAAATGTGCAACATAAATGATGATATAGTTACCTATTAATATATCACCTTAGAAACAATCATTAAAAGGAATAGAGTAGACAAACACAGTTTCCCACTAATAAACATAAAAAATTTAGAAAGTTTTGCTACTTTCAAGGTCCTTGGAGGTAAATGAAATAATAGGACGTGAAATATCTACAATAAAATGCTAGAAAAACAGTGTCTTTACTGAAAGCCATTAAGGTATTTAAAAATCATCAAAGCTGTAATATAGATGTGATTAAAATGTATTATGAAATGCTTGCAATAAAGAGTACTTTAGGAATGCAAGGCTGATAATCTGCACCTGTCTAATGCTTTGCATCTTCAGAGGGGTTTTCAAACCCCTGCTAACTGACTGTTAGAAAATTATTCTAATGTATCATTTGCCTTGACTCAATGAGAAATCTAAACAGTGATCACCTAAGCTATTAGTCAGGGTTATTCTACAAACACTGTGTGATGAGAAACAGAAAGTATATTGCGTATACAAGGGCTGTCTGGCAAGTCTCCAGCCATGGAATACGAAACGCAGAGGCATTTTGTGACTGGATTTTACCTGGACAGCCCTGGTAGATCTGTTTTCCTTCAGAGGCATTAGGAAAGGAAGAGAAGGAACGAGAGCTGAACGCAGTGTTCACATGTTGTGGTAGAGAGAATAATTGCTCCCCAAAGGTGTCTACGTCCTAATCCCCAAACTTGTGACTATGTTAGGTTACATGGCAAAGAGGAATTAAAGTTGCAGATAGAATTAAGATTGCCCATCGGATTACTTTGATACGGGGAAAGTATCATGGGTCATGAATGTGAGCCCAACGTGACGGCAAGAGTCCTTCTGAGTGACATGGCAGCATGAGGAGGACTCAGTTGGGTGTTGCTGTCTTGTAAATGGAGGAATGGGGCCATGAACCAACAACTGTGGATGACTTCTAGAAGCTAGAAAACGCAAGTGAACGAATTCTTCCCTGAGGCCTCCAGAAGGAACGTATCCCTGCCCATGTCTTATTGTAGCCTGGTGAGACTCAATTCAGACTTGCAATATCCAGAACTATGAGATAATAAATGTCTGTTGCTTTTAAGCCACTAAGTTTGTAGTAAGCAAAAGGAAACTAATACAGATTTTAAAACACACATGGACTCAGCAAGGGCCGAGAATAGCAGGAATGCCACAGACATTCATATACCATCAGTCTAGTTGAAGCACTGGGTATAACCATGAGGAAATAGCCCTCGTGAAATGTGAAGAGCTCATCAATGTGGCCCTTATGCAATCCTTCTCAGCAGGATGCATACTTATTCATTATTAGAGAATTTTTCTGAAATTACTGTTATTATTAGCGAAATAAAAAAGGAAGTCCCATTATTTGGGGCTTTTACATTTTTGCCATTTATTCACATGCAGTGGTTTTACACGTTTACTCTTCCTTGTCGTTAATGTTACTGGTGACTGCTGCGATTACAACTCTTACTAGCACAGATAATGTGAGCGTTAAGGTATTTGCCATTCTGACTGCCTCAGTCACCGTGATTGCAAAATGGGATAAGAAGAACCCTTGTTCACAGGGTTGGAATCAGTTTGAAAGAAGTTAATGCCTGTGAAACACCAGGACAGTCAGTGGCACTACTAGTCTTTATTATAATGGTCATCACTGTGGCCATCATCACTGCCACGCATGTCAATGAATGCCAGGTCCTAGCCCAGTATACAGGCTTCATATTTGGTGTCTAGGAATTAGGGATCAGTATCTCCTTTTTTCAGGTAAAGAAACTGAAACAACTTAACCAGGAAACAACCGGGTTGAAGAACTTGTAAGTGATGGAGTGAGCAGGAAAATATTTAGCTAAATTTCTGCTGAGCTGAGTGCTGGACACCATCTGCTTCCCTTACATAAGGCCCTATTCCATCCCACCCCCTCAAAGGACAAACATATTCTGAGAAATAACTCATTTAGATGTTACTCCCTGTAAAAGGTGGCTAATATTTTACGGTACCGCTTTGTTTTACTCTCCGAGAACACGAACCGTTTTTAACCCTGGTAGGGAATTCTCTTGAGATCTTTTCCCTTAATGATAAAAATGCCATTGGAGTCAGGCTGGTTTGCTGTGAATAGAGCCATGTGGGATACTTGTTAAGGGTATTTTCTTATGCAAGTAATATGTGTGTGTTTTAGAACATTTGAAAAACAGAAAATAATATGAGTAAAATTATAATATGCCGCAGTCCACCACTCAGAAATAAGTATTGATAAAATTTGTCTTGACACAGTCCGCACTTCAGTGGTTACCTGAGGGCCAGGGGGGAGGGGGCGGTAGTGGAGGGAGGGGGAGCCAAATCCATGGTGGTGGAAAGACTACTGACTCTGGGTGGTGAGCACACAATGCAACACGTGGATGATGCACTGTAGAGTTGGACACCTGGAACCTGTGTAATATTTGCTAACCCATGTCACCCCAATACATTTAACAATAAAAAAAGAAAGGAGGAAGCGTGATTAGCAGTTAAAAAATATCTGTCTTGAATTGTGAGCTTGTGTGCACGCACGTGGAAGGCTCACGCTATGTATGTGGGTTTGTAACGTTCCATATGGCTTAAACATTCATTAATGCACATTTTTAGATTTCTTTTTATGTTAAATAGAGACATTTTGTAACAGTTAGATCCTTTTGATTTATGAATTGGCAACTCTATATTTTGTGACACTTAAAGATTTATTGTTACTTTATTTCCAAGATAATAATTTTACACTAACTCCAGGATAAATAAGGTTAGAAGATTCTTTAATGACAGGTCTTAATGAGATATTAAAATACATGATCTTTTAAGATAATTTGTAAAAATTCATTTTCTTTTTATTATATGTATGTCCCTTTAAGGGCAGAAATTGTACTTTATAATCTTTATATCTCTTAAAACCTTGGTCCGCAAAGACTTATGTACCCCAATGTTCATCGCAGCGCTGTTCACAGTGGCCAAAACATGGAAACAACCAAAGTGCCCTGCAACAGATGACTGGATAAATCTGAACAACATTTTTTTAACAATAATCATTAAATAATTAGTAAGCAAACATATAAAAAGATATAAATGATTTGGAAATTGATATTAAGGTATTTTTATCAACATTAAGATACTTATCAATGATTATCGTAAATTATCGTGTGAATTTCAAAATCCCTGATCTGAACGTCTCAGTGATGCGTGAGAACTCTAACACGTTAGATTAGTGAGGATCAGGATCATGGAAGGTTAGGACGTTTATCTGGTATATGTGACTGTCTGAAAACATTAAGAATTTTCAATGAATCAACTGTATTATTCATCTCTCCCTGTTTTTAAGTATCTGTTGCTGATTTTCAACTTTACTTGCAACTATAAACTCCATTAAGATGTAGTAATTCCTCAAATTCAAGTGATAAAACTTTTAAATACTAATAGTATTTTATATTTACAAACTCAGAGAGAAAGTATAGGGAAACCTAAATATTTGGATAACTATTTATGTACGTAGTGTTCAAATGTCAATAATTAAGCAATCAGTTTCAATAAATAAAATGCATTATTAAAATTACTTAAAAATATGTTGAAAACATTTATTTTCACATATTCTTGGCCTAGCTTTATCTTCAAAACTTCTATAAGGTTTAGAGCTTAAGTTTTTGGTGGACAGTATCCAAAGGTCAAATTACTAATGAAAACAACCCCATCAGGAATTCCCAATGCTTCATTATTTAAGTTCAGAAAAAAGTTTTGTATTTAATCTTGTACAAAATAGTAGCCATGGGTAAAGAAATTGAACACTATTATTTTTTTTTAACTTTGACTTTTCTAACAGTTTAGTGCCTGAGTTCTGAGTTCTTAATTTTTCTATTATGACACCTGGAGCATGGGAATTGATGATAGTAAAAATCAATTTTTATAAAAGTGAGCATAAAATGGAATACTCAAAATTGCTTTTACTTAACCACATATTTTATTATAGAAATTTCCTGTCTCTCCCCCAGATCATAATCTATAATTTTATCTTATTGGCTAACATCATAAACACAATGTGCATTTCAGAATTGCAATCTAAATTTTAAATACATAATTTTAAATTTGTTCTTGGTCTGAAAATAGGCAACTTGGCCTTCATATGACAAGCAAAATTACTGTGGTAAAATAAGGCAGATTTTGGTGAAGTTAATGATTTTAGTGTATTAAATTATTCACAGGTATTCATTACTTCATAAATAATATTATAAACCATTTGGCCTTTTTCTTTTTCTCATTAGAAAAGCCTAAAATCTTTCTTTTCTTTTTTTATATTAGCCAACCTTGAGAGATGAACATTGTATGTGTAATGATCCATAATGGCATGAAAACACTATCAGTATAAAGGAGACTCTACAGCAATTCTCAAACTTGAGTGGACTTAAAAATTATTCAGGTGCTTAGTTACATGATGGATAATTTTTTCCTAGGCCCCAAACCCAAGAAATCCCAATTCTATCAAGCTCCCAAAGTGGTACTGATGCAAGTAGGCCCTGGACCACGTGGTTAGAATAAAGTACAGTGGGACTGTGTAGCTGTTATTAAGTGATAGCAGAGTTGAGGACTTTTCTGGAGACACCCAGTGTTTTCATCACTCACTATTGTGTGAGCTGTACTCAGAAGTCGTGTTTACTGTGAGCGTAGGCCCCAGGAGGCCTTGGGTTGCCTCTGGGAGTGGTAGGAGACACACTTTGCTGCGTCTCCAGTTTCCCTCCTGGTCAAGAATGGCTGCAGAGGGGCAGACATCAGGAAGGGGTGGGGCGTGACCTGCTTCCTGGTATTGCTTTCAACAAAAGAGTAGAAATTTATCCTATTCTTTGTTTCAGTATGTACGTATTTTCTCATATATAGTCATCCTTAAGATATTTTACAATCCCCACAAGTAGGGTGTAAGATCAACTTTCCACAGAGGGTTTTTCTGAAGGTGTGTTTTTACTCAGTTATAATTTCATCGTGTGGCACAGTATTCTACATATAACAAAACAGTTGAAAGACATTAGTGTCTAAATGATAATCAAATACTTGCCGATGTAATTAGATTGCAAGATTCCACTAGCGTTTGATGACTTGGAGTGTATTTACCATATCTGTGACTTATGTACTTCAGTAACAGAGACTAAGAAGCATTTATGTGCACAGTAAATCTGCTTGAAGTTCATGAAAGGAATTTAGGAAGAAAACCAAATTATTTGGTCATTGCTCTCCACCCATGACAAGGCATACATTCTTTTTTCCCTCCAGCCCTGTCACCGTCTTGTGCTTTGGAAAGAAGTAGAAGTGAGAAATGAGGGAGAACAAAGAAACTAGGGAATGCCAACATTCTTTTCTCTTGCTCAGAACTAGGACAGCAAAATTAGATTTTCCAGTGGAACTGAAATTCTCTTTTTAATCTGATCAACTGATTATATGCTCTTGTCCATTGGGAATTTCAAGGAAGGGATTGCAGTTTTATTTCATTTTCTTAATAATATTGCCTGCAATATGGCTTAATACCCGAACTGGAGTTGACAGTAGATGGTGTGAATTGTGAAATTCAGCCCAACTTACTGAGTCACTGTTGATAGGATCTTAGGCAAGGCTCCCAAACTTTCTAACTTGTGCCTTTCTTTAAAGTTTTGTTTTTTGAATTAAATTGAATTAAAATACTTTTCTTAAAATTGTAACATCCAGCCAAAAAACACACGATAATGTTCATGTGAATGGACTTTGTATATTATTGCTATTGGATGGAATTTCACTGTATGTTCCTTTGAACTGTGTCACAGTCACAGCCAAGTGTTAGTCCCCTTTTCAGTAAGAGGAAACTCAAGGGCTTGTATTGGCGATGGGGTGGGGATGGAGCAATACCTGCTTCAGTTGTTAAGCAATTGAGAAGTAAGACTAAAGAATAAGGCAGAGGGGAAATCAAATGTTGCCTTTGATGAAGTTTGCATTGACTAAGGTGTATATCTGTTAGAAATTGGAGTTTTTGTGAAATCTCAAAATTAAACAGAGTTACCCACACAAACACAGAAAACGTTGAACCATAGACCAAGGAAGCTTAACAAAAAAAAAATAGGTAAGAATTGGGATACTGGTTGCAGACTTAGCCTGTATGCTGGTCCCCACTAATATCCACTAGGTATTTTAAAGAAGGTACAATATTTTTCCTGGAGATGTACTAAAATTATTATTGACTAATTAATATAGATTTGTATCAAATGCTGATGATATATTTTTAGGGTCAGGTCATATAGGTACATAAAATTTAAAACTTTAAAAGGTATTTCAAATCCATTAGTTACTCTGTTAGGGAGTTGCCACTCTGGACATATTTTTTTCAATTTTTATAATTTTGTTAATTTCTTAATAGATTTATTTTAACAGTCATAAATTTTGAGGCACAATCTATATAAAGTAAAAAAATTTTAGTGTACATTTCTATGCATTTGGCAAACTCAATAGTCATGTAAATTTAGTGTAGTAGTATAATTATTCAAAGGTAATATCTCTGTTCCACGTCTTTAAGATCATTACCTTTACTACCCTAACAGAGTTTAATTATGTTTTTCTTTCAAATTAACTTTATGTTTGTGCAAAGTGCCTTGCCACAGAGGGAGGTGTTTTCAAGGTGAAATTTTTTACAACCATATAAAAACCCATTAAAACTTGATCCTATTGGGGTCTCAATTGTAATTCCAGCAAATATTCAGCAAGCATTCCTTGATTACCAATTTGGCCATAGACTTGTTAGGCAGGTCCAATCACTCACAAAGAAGACAGGGAAACATGAATTCAAATCTAGTATTTTGCTGTGTATAATATGCAGCTTTTGCCCAAATTTGTGAGAGAAAAATAAAGATGCACATTATATTTATGGGTAGTACTAACTTCGTGCGTATAAAAATGTTTTTAATTCTTTTTTTATGCTTCTGAGTTAAAAGTGTTACAGAAAATTTCTGATATCATAATATATTAAAAATGCTAAAATTCCTTCATAATACAAAAAAAGTACCTAAATATAAACAAATGAAAATTTGAATTAAAAAGTTAAAACGAGAGATGTTCTTTTTCCCTGAAAAGTTTGGGCCGAAAACGTGGGTGCGCATTATACACAGCGAAGTATGCCTGTACGTAAGCCACAAAGAATATGAAGATTGTCATTGCATGGAAGAAAGTACCTTGTAGGCTCATGTTTCAAAAATGTATTTTCTTATTAGTAACTTAGTTTTTAATATTTTAATTCTTAAATGAGCATGTCTGTTTCCACTCTTTCTTCTTTTACTCAAAGTATTAATAAATGCACAGCTCAGGCTTTTACTTCAAAGCAAAGTGGTTAGAGATACTGCCCCAAGTTCTGTCAACTGGGGGCATTCCCTTTCACCACCCGCTTTCAGGGGGGACTCTGAGCGCGGCTGCAGTGCCACAGTGAGTCACTTTGGCTGGGACCAGCCCGTTGGCAGACCCATTCGTGTCCAGAACAGTTACCGTGTGTACAACAGCAGTTGATATCAACACCTGACTATGTTTGTGAGAATCGACAGTTAATTGGTATTGGCAACCTGGTGAGTTAAGCAGAGATGCGAAGACATAAGCATGACATCTTCCACACCGTTGCTGGTGGCACTACTCTGTACGAGTATCGCCGTGGTTCAGTTTACTGTTTTGGTGGCGGTGACGGGGAGATGGGGTTGAACAGTTGCAGAGATGTGTATTTTTTTCCTTCCTGCCGTGATGCCCTCGTGCTCCGTAAGGATTCTGCCATGTCCTGGGTGCCTGTCTTGCCACTGTGCATTTGTGGCCCCAAAATACCCACAGGATATTTCTGTGGGCCCACTGAGAGTGTTATTAAATATACCTAAGACAAGATACGATTTCTCATTACAGCTTACTTCCACAAGTTTCCATTCTTACTAGTGGGCCATGGTGGCATTTGGGGTCCCCAGGAATTTGTGTCAGTGGCCATCAGTAACCAATAAGCACTGGAACATGTGGCTCATGGTTCCCAGATCCGTTTTGTTTTGGTTTGGTTTGGGTTGGCCCCCGTACACATAGCTGCAGGTCTCTGAAGAATGCTGGGAAGAAGATTCACTGTATACCTGTTTAGCAGCACAGGAGAGTCCCTTCTCAAAGGGACTTGACCTTCCTTTAGTCAAAGGGCTGTGGGTCTGGGAACTAAATGGGAGGTCAAATTCCCCACGACTACAACTTGGGTCAGCTTCTGCACGCAAATCTAGACTTCCTTTCTTTATAAAGGTGAAATAGAAGCTTCATGGACTACAGATATGTTTCCTTCAGATGCCCAGGTCTCACCACTGTCTCCGGATGGCAGAGGACAGACATCATGGAAGTTTTCATGAGTGAATTTCTTAATGCTCAGTGAAGGGCATGTCAGAACTCTCCGGAGCAAGAGTCAGCAACTACAGCCAATAGCCAAAACCCAGCGGGTGGCCTGTCTGTGTACCTCCTGTGGGCTCATGAAAACGTTACACTTTTCAAGGGTTACGGAAGAGGAAAAGGGAGAAGAAGAGGGGGGGAGTAGGAAAATGAAGAGGAGGGAAGAAGGGGAGGAAAAGAGGAAGGGAATGAGGAAGAGTGTGAGATAGAGATGGAAGGAAGGAATGAAAGACAAGGGGAAGGAGGGCGAAAATAGAAAAGAAGATATTCTGTATAGACCTCAAAACCTGAGATATTTACTCCCTAGCCCTTGCATGGAAAAGTCGCCTGCTGACCCTTTTTCTCCACGCGCAGTCCAAGCTTTAGTTGTCCATTCGAGTAAGTTCTTACGCCGTCCGAGGTACTCGAGATAACACATTGAAGTCTACATCCAGCCTTGTTGATGAATTCAGGCAGACTCCATCTTCGGTTGGCCCTCCTTGCTCTAATAACCCTAAAATCCACGTCATACATGCTCTCCAGACTCGTGCTGTCCACATTGGCAAAATCCTGTGGTCACTCCTATGCATGCAATAGTTTCTCTCAAATACTTCTTTCACTTACGAGATCTAACTGCAGGCATTGATCTTAGGGGCCATCAGTGAGGGCATGGATTCTGAGACCCATTGACTCACTTGTAAGGCAGTTGCCTCCAGTGAAATCCTTGAAGACTTTTTAATTTTGAGTTTGTTTTTGTTTGGTTGCTTGTTTGCTTTTAAAGGAAACACAGGTCTCCTTGGCAAAGGAAGAGCCAAGGACTTTTGAGAGTTTAAAGTTCCCAGCTTCATCTCTGTCCCAGTTTCTCTTTCTCAAGTCTTACGTTTCCACACTTTTCTAAATGGTGGTCTTACCTCGGTTTAAGAATCGTGGCAGATATTGTGTGCTACTGCAGTTGTACACCTCTCTGCACATGTGTGTGCTCTCTAGGACATTCAGGAAAGCCATTAGGCACCCCTCCATCTCTGTAATCCCTATTGGCACTGTATTAACTAAGTTTCACAGACACTTGACCTCCTAAGTCTTCCCCCTCCATTCACAGTCCATCCCAAATAATCACACACTTGAGTCCCTGCGGTGCTTCTGCCTGCCATAGATCGCCAGTGCACTGTTGCCCCTTGGCGAGGGGTTGCTCGTGTTCGCCACAATTATGAGAAAAACCCAGTTCCAAAATCCCCCTCATCGAGTCTGTCCCCTGTGGCCACTCTAATATCTGCATTTATTAATATCAGGACCCTAGCAGAAAACAGATGCCATCATCAAAGAATTTAACTGGAAAAATTTAATAAAGAGGTTATTGATTAAGGTGTTCGGGGTAAAGGACTCCAGGAGAAATAGAGTCACAGCAGCCGTCCTGTGCTGCCCCGCCGGGGGGAAGAGGAGGGACGGCGGTGGCCAGAGCTGCGTGGAAACGGGAGCCGGGGGGGGGGGGGGGGAAGCCACAGGAGGGCCACGAAAGAACGCAGACTCCACCAAAACCAGGGCGGGGTGAGGGAGAGGGCCCGGAGGAATCCTGCCGGGGCTTTCTCTCACCTTCTCTGTGCTGATGGTGTTTCCCGTTGGAGTGAGCATGGGAGCTTGGGTAACGTCATTCATGGGCTGTGAGTCAGTCTGGAGGGATCGCAGACAGTGCTCAGGTCCTAAGAACATCATTCTCAGGTGCAAATTGGAGAAATGAGAAGCACTTACGAGACTGTGAGATAATACTGCCACCGTGTTTAATTGATTCTGACAATCCTGTTTTTGGGGAGTAGGGGTGGGAGGGACTAGTCACATTCTCCGAAATCAGAATTTATCCTAAAATTTGTAATATATTATAGTTTATAGGATCACCATATTCTTTCCTTAGAGAAATATCAACTAATGGACTGTCTTAGATTCAATAATCTATAAAGGCAATAAAAGGAGAGAAAGGAAATGAACAGTCTATAAACTTGAACTAAGTAAGTTTGAAACAGTTTAAAACCTCCTCATAGAACTAGAATCTTTTATGTTCATAAATTTTTAAATGAATTAGTAACAATTTGTGTTAATGATAAAAAGTGGGGGGTGGGATTTAAGCATGTGCGGTTTATGTGTGAGAGGGTAGGAGGTCTTTGCAAAATCATCCAGTAGCAATAAACAATATGCTTTTTTAGAAAAAGAAAAAAAATTTCTCCTCCAAGGTCATTCTGTGAAGCATAGCAGCATTTGTTTGCATCTTAAAAGAACAATGAAAGTAGAAGGTTTTACATTTGAATAAAAATAATTTTTGCTGGTTGTTCTTTCCATAGCTGAAAAGCATAATCTTAAAATATGTTGGTACCTTCCTATATTTGATAGAAAGAACTAAGTTATTTAACATATATGTATTTAAAGATTTCCTCTGAAGAAGGCTCTGAGAAATAAACATAAATGCAGGTAGTTTATTAAGAGGATTCGTCCATGTTGTACCCGTGAATATGTGTTTATTAATAAGCAGAATAATGTGATGAGCAATTACAATGCAGTAGCACTTGGAACCCCATCATTACTCTGTAGAACAACCTCAGCATTGTCCCACGAAAGATGCTGAAGCTGAGTTTACGTGTTGATTTCTGTCCCTCATTGACTGAGGGCTGCCCCACCTCCACACACCCCCCCCAGCCCTCTGTGCACTAAATCCCAGGCACTTCCGAGATGCCAGATAGGCACATAGGCTGAGGCAGCTCCCCCAGCTCCAGCAAAAGTCCTCAGGCAGCAAAGCAGAGCTTGAACATGGTCAGTGCTCTTAACAGCTGACCATCAACCTGTAGCTGGTGGCCCTGGAAGACACAGGATGTGCATCAGCTGCATCTGCCGCACAGATACATACAGAAAACACCTGTACTTCTTGCCACCAAGAATACATGAACTTACCTAACTTTCCTGGAGGAGAAATATCTATCTAATCCTTCATGTAAAATCCCCAGTTTTGTTCCCCTGTTGTACCATTAATAATTAGAGTACAAAGTTAGAATATCAAACCAAGTCACTTACACTCACTGTATAATTTGAGTAATGATACATTTGTGTGTGTGGTTATATCAAGATTAATTTCCTGCTAATCAGTACTGAATTCATTATGGCTATAAACAAGTTCTTTATAATTTTGTTTTCTTCTGTACTTTGGTTACCAGTTGAAAAACTACAGTATTGAAAAGCTGCATCATGTAATATTTCTTCCTTATACATAATCAAACATAGGTAAGAGATGGGGTCTCATTCAAAAAGAAGAAAATCTACCATTCAAAACTGTGAATATGTAATAGGAGGGATTTTGATTTATGATCAGTCTCATTCTTTTTGCAGTATGTACTACAAATCTGTTCTCAGTGCAAAAGTAATCATTGATATCAATTATTGACACAAATTACCTTCAGACTTAATGATTTGTTGTAGCATTTTGCAAGATAAATAAGACATCATTATAGAATCTGAAAGAACACTATAGTAAATTTATAAAAATTAATGTGGCTATATTTTGTTTCTACCATTGCATAGTGCCATCATTTACTTTATGTTGCTAGACTGGAGCTAGTACATTTCAAATAATTTATTTACAGATCTGAATTGCATCTTTAATAGCAATTTCTTTTTATTTTGATGAAGATTTCCAAGGATGAAAATTTTGTTTGTATATTTCAAGTTCACTGTTTATTGTTTCATTTCAGCCTATAAAAATTGGCCAGCCTTAATAACTGTAACCATCCTTAAATGTTAGAATAATGGTTTACGTTTGATTTAGTTCAAGTTCATAGAAGGAATTGCATGGCAAGGCCAGTAGGCGCCTCTTGAGAATTCAGAAGGGAACTGTTTTGGAGGCTATAGTTCAGATGTTACACATGGACAAGTTTGTATTTTTCAGGATAAAGAAAAAGAAAACCATGGCTCTCAAAAAGCATTTTATTAACTTTTGTATTTTGATTCAACTCAGTTTCATACAAAAGGATTAGAAGGCAGCAGAAATACCAATTATTATCTTCATGGCCCTGACAATTTACCCAACCTCACTGAGGCTCTGTGTGTTATCAATAAGATGAGAACAAGGCCAATTTCATGCAGTTTTATGAATATTAAGTGAAGTAATGCATGTTAAATTCTTAACAACATACCTGTACATGGAAAGTCTTAGTAAATAATAATTTAAAAATCTCAAGATTAAAGGACTGAAATGATTTAACCTATAAAAAAGGGATGACATTTAATGTTCATCTTCGGGTTTTTGAAAACCATCATACAGATTATTGACTAAGTAGAAATCAAATGCAAATTTAAAAGGAAAACTTAATTTGAACATAAGAAAAAAATGGCCATGGAGTATTGGGAAAGAAGACCTTGTCTAATTTTCTTGGAAAGTTTTGGAAGATGGGTTTGAGTGTCTCTAGAACTGATTTCCTATGGTAATATGATACCCAACCACATAATGTGGAAGTGTTCAGTCTGTACTTCAATACACCCTCATAATTTAGTCTATAATTTTATTGACTTAAATTATAGAGTCAAGAAGGAAGTTCTACAAATTCTTTGTAGATAACTATACCTTTGGAGTGCATCATACAGACTATTTCCTCTTTTCCTTGAGAAGAAACTTTCACATGCTTTGCATACTTGAGATTAATTTATAGGCCCCTTAATATTGACTAATCTAGCTCATATCACTACAAAGAATTGCTTTTGAGCTTTTAAATAATGTTATTGGGTCCTCTGCTGTTAGAGGTTAAAAGTACAAACTGTAGGGGCAGACTGCCTTCATTGGAATCCTAATTCTAATACCAATTTTATTTTCCCATCTGTAAAATGAGAGCAACATTAATACCTTAATAGGGTAGTTTTGAGAAGTGAATAACATATGTAAAATATGAAGCATTCTAATTTATTTTAAGTACTTGATAATTTCAATGATAATTAGTTTTATTTTTACTACAATTATTTTATACAGCATTACTCTGGCTAGTTAAAATACAAAAAAACTCTTCCTCAATTGTTCCCAGACAGAAAAACACTGAATTATGACACCATGTTTGTGTTTGTTCTACCAGTATTTATTTAGCATTCGGGCTGACTGAGACACTATATAGAGAATAATAACTGTACTGATGATTCATACACAACTAGTGTATGATTCTCATATGTGTATGCTTCTGCCAACTTGTTTTCTCATTCTACATGTGTAAATATATTTACAATTTTTGTACATAGCTATTCAAGAAATTGTGCTGGGCATTGTATAGGAGTCAGTGAGTTGAAGGAGAAAACATTGGTCCTCAGAAATAATATTTATATTATGAGAAAACCTGGTGGTTTTCGCAACTTAAGTTTTTCATCACTACAAGTTTTGGGGTGGGAGGATTAGTACTGCCCCGCCAGAACCATCTATGTATTTCATCAGAACTTTTTAGTCTATGACATGAGATAGTACCTGCTTGATTTGAGTTTTGCTATTGAATTTCTTTTTAAAAATTATTTTGTTGGTTTTTCTGACCATGGTAATTCTAGAATCTGTTTTTATGTATCCATCTTACTGGGGAGAAAGATCTTAACATTCTCTAGTGTAAATTCTCTCATTTCTTCTCAGAATAATCCAATTCATTAGGTAGGGTTTGTTTTAGTTGGTTTTTTGTTGTTGTTGTTGTTAGTTTTTTTTAACTTTCATTTAGTACAAGAAACAGTGGTCCAAAGGAGTTAAATATCATAATCTAGGTAAAATTGTGGTAACTATAGAATCATGCCTGGTAGCCCAGCACCCCTAGTCCCACAGAATATTCTTTCCATTCTTTCTCTAGGCCTCTTGCTTACTTCTATTGAGCCTCCTAGCTTCACATTTGCACGGTGAGCATGGTGCAGTCTTGCACAAAGCATGAGCTGCGTTGTATCTGAAGGATTAGTTTAAGCCCATATGATGGGGATGATATAAATTATTAGTCTCTCATATAAGCAAATTAATATATTTCCTAAAAAATACATTGAACTGTTTCAGAAATAACAATATAACTTCCTGTTATATAAGAACATATGAGAAAATGTACCGTTTTCTCTTTTTCCAGAAAATACAAAAGACATCCTAATAATATATGAAGAAGATGCTGAAGACTGGGCTCTGTACTTGAGGGCAGTATTTTTACATGTTGTTAAAAGGGAAGCAATCCTGTTGTATCGCTTGGAAAATGACTCTCTTCAGGATTTGGAATTGAGTTTAAACTCTTACAAATGTAAACTTTTGATATTATCAAACAGCCTGCTTAAAGACCTAACTCCAAAGAAATGTCAGTTTCTGGAAAAAACACTTCATTCGCCCGAAAGTGTGGTTACCCTGCTGTGTGGGGTGAAGAGCTCTGATCAGCTCTACGAATTATTGAATATTTCTGAAGGCAGATGGGAGATCTCCACGGAGCAGGGGCCCGAAGACTACATCTCTGTGATGGAGCGCATCCTATTCAGAGGTAGTGTTGCCCAATCTTGTTTATCTGTTTGTTTTTTATTTTTATTTTTTGCCTATTTAAAATAATTAAAACATGAAAAGTCTTTTGAACCAACAAATATCTGATTTGAGAATTAAAAAGGAGAAAAATGAAACCCAATTTTATTTAACAGTGTGTTTCACTTTTCCCCAAAATGCAACATTTTTAGCAATATTCCAACCCAGGCTTATCTGTTGTTCAAAGAAAGGTTTGTAACTGCATTCCTTAAGGCAGCCTACGTGGGACTGTACTTGGTGCAACAAAAATGGTATGCTTTGCTACTTACTGCACGTTAGCTTTGGTTCTGGAAGCTGGTTTCGTACTTGACTGGTGAGACTTGAGTTACTATTCTCTACCTGAAATGCTGGGTTAGAATTATAGAACATAGTTATTTTTACTAGTTTTAAATAAGAAATTTAGTTTTAATCCTATCACTATTATGTGAGTGAGGAGAACACAGAGTCTCCTTCATTAGTTAATGGAAGTTCCGTGTAATGGAACTGGGAAGCTTTTGAATGTTAAGCTCTCCTTCCCCCAGTTCTCTTCTGCTTCAGGCGTGGCGTGGAGGGGAGGCTGTGGCCGGCTCCCTCCCTGCTTTTCTCAACCTGTTTTGCCTTCACGCCCACTGTTCCTGCTGTGGTTTCTCCTCTTACAGGGAAGAGGTGGGGTTCTTATTCTCTGTTGGCCATGCCAGATTTTAAATGTTGGCTCTTTCTCATGGAGCATATTTCTGGGCTCTTTGGAGATTCCCTCACTCACTGAGCATGTCTCACTTGCAAATCCTTAAGGAGATGAATGTTTCCTCTCCTCTAAGCCACTGGCTGTGGTGGTCCAGCCCCTGTGGATTCTTATATTGGTTTCCGTGGCTCCCTCCTGTGTCCCATGTTATCAGAATCACTCTGGGATATCTCCTGGCCAGCCCTGTCCCCCACCTGGCCCACATCCATCTGTAAAACCTCTCTCTTGTCTCTTGCCCTTGACAGACTGCGCATGCAAGCCGTTCCCCAGGAAGCCACCACCCTGCCCTCAGAGCCGCATGCAGTCACAGCCTTTCACCTGTAGTCATTTCAGAAACGGGTCTAGCCTGAGTCTTGGCGTTCTATAAATCCAGATAACACCTCTCCATGTTGGAAGGCCTTGTACCTGTGTGTGAGGACGGTGGTGTCCCTCAGTCTTCCCTGTGGGGGCTGGTGGGACTCACAGCACATCAACAACCCTCCTTAGAAAATCCTCTTCCTAATTCCCAGTATTCCAACCCCTTTAGATTTCGTACTTCCATTGATCGTTGCCTACCAAGTTACCCTAAAATTTGGCAATTTAAAACAATAAATTTATTCTATCACAGTTTCTATGGTCGGGCAATCTAGGAGTGGCTTAACTGGAAGGTTCTGGATCAGATTATCTCCTAAGGCTGCACTCCAGCTGTCCTGAGCTACAATCATTGCAAGCCTCCACTGTCCACTGGGCTAGATTTGCTTCCAACAGGAACTATATTGTTGGCAAGTTCGTTATTGTGTTTTGAATCCTTTCTTGGTCCCCTCTACTAGGTTCCTGAGGAAGGGCCCTCGGAAGCAAAGTTTCTGAAATCGTGCCACGTTCCAAGTGTGTGTTTCTTGCCTTATCCTTGAAGTATACTTTGGCGGAGGGCCACGTTACTCTTCTTCCCTTCAGCATTGTAGAATTCAGGGAGTGCTTCTTTGCCTGGCTGACTAAGAAATTCTTCATTTATATTTGAAGTCTGGTGACTTCACTAAAATGTTATCCTAATGCTGTGGTTCTGGACCATTTTGCCTAGGGATCTGGTTCGTTTTGTATTAGTTTCTTGCACCCTCTGTCCCAACCCACCCAAGTCTTCTTGTATTTCAGGAACAATTTTTTACTTATATCTTTAAATATTTGCTCTATGTTATTAGTTTGGTTTTGTTTTCTAGGGATTCCTTTTACTTGTAGGTTAAATTTATTTTATTCATATCTGTGATGCACTCAAGAAGTTCTCTCTAATTCATTTTGATTATTTATTAACATACATTTACTTAGTTTGCAGTTGTCACTTCAGTCTTTGCTGCCTTCGTATACTTTCAGTACTCTCTTTCATTCTGTATTACTTCCAAATTCTCCTTCATTTTTTGGTGGTTTTACTGTTTTCCATTATACCATTTGTCGGAGCACTGAAAGCTTACAATTCATCTCTTGTTCTTGTCTTGCTAACCTCTATTTGACACCCTACATTTCTGCATTATACAAGTATAATTGCTTCAAAGAGGTGGTTGCTATTTATGTCTTAAAAATTCATGGTATCATGTTTGGTCACAATTTTCCACTTCTTTTATAAAACAGACTTCTAGTGTGTGTTCCTGATGTGCCATTCGTTTTCTTTTGTCTCTTTCTCTTGTGGTACCCTTATGTAGACACTGTGCTGGTCCAGGTTTTCTTTTTTGACCACAGAACAAAGTAAGTTTATCTTGGTTTATCCAATAGACATAGGTAATGTGGGTTTTGTTTTGTTTTGTTTTGTTTTGTTGTTGTTATGTTCTGGTTTCCTTTTCTCCCCACAATGAGACTACTTCTCTGTTACCACAGATATATATTGCTTTCTACATCTTTTCTGCATAGTTCCTCATTTAGCCTCACTTTCTCTGCTTTTTGGACCCGAACTGTTTCCATAAATACTTCTATTTGAAACTGTTGAATCATGTCTACAATATAATAAGGCATGGCCCCTAACCTTAGAAGAGAGTACATTTGTTAGCTTTGCTTGAGATCTGTGTTTTCTGGATTATTTCTTCAAGGTTTCTTTTTTCTATTTCATTCTGCACGTTCTCTTTTGCTCAATATTTACTGATTTTGGAACCATTACATTGATCTGGAGGTCTAGGATTTCACTGTTTCCTATTTTCAATAAATATGGTATTTGCATAATTGTTTCTCATTCTCTAAGCTTTGGGATGATTTTTCAGGAAAAAAAGGGGAAAGTTTCACTATACATTGCAGTTTTTAAACTGGCAATCCTCAAATTTCTTATTACCTTATTTTTTCTTTTTAGTATTCTCCAAGTACTTTGGTTTTTTTGTTTTAAGATGTTACAATTGGAAATTATAAAAATAATTATAATAAATGCACATAAAGAGCACAAGTAATTATATGATAGCTTTCTCCCCCGAAACAGAGGAGTGCTATAAATTGATGGCAAATTTTTGAGTGGTTCCTCACACTCATCATTTCTATTTCTGTGAAGAACTCAAGCTGTTTGTGCCACTTAAATTATGATGTCACTAGTATGCAAAAATATTCAAGAACTACCATTTTGTTGTTTTTCTTATTTGTCTTACAATGAGTACCTTTGGTGAGATATGTCAGTAGTATTTTGCTATATCTTTAAATTATATTCCTGTTGATATATGATAGGAAAAAAGCTGACACTTTATGGAAAGCATAGGATTAAAGACATTGTTAGCTCTCAATCTTCCCACATTCAAATTTTAGACTCTAGTTTCTTAGAGTAGCTTGGACGCATCTACCAAATGCAAAGTACAATAATGGGCATGGGAAAAGATATTCAAAGGTGATACATTTGTCTGAACTACAACCACGCAACCAGAATGTCTATCTGCAATTTGCAAACCACGTATAAAGTAACTTTTATGTATGGGTTGTATCACTTGACAAAATCAGCACTAATTGCTATAGTCTATGAAATAAAAATTTTGTTTTAATAAACAGCTTACGTGTCTGCTAAAGTATTTTATGTTTTATATTGCCTTTTGTATTGAATACATAAAAGCAAGTTTTCCAAAAATGGGTGAAATAGAACAAAAATATGGAATTCAAGTTTTACTGCCCTATTGTTATCTCTTCTCCATCCCGTAGAGAAATTATACACAGAGGAAAGGAAACTTATTACTCAGAAACATGAAATGATAAGGAGAATAATAAAAATGCCAGGGAAGTCATGGAAATAATGAAATGTTCTAGTATAGTCACATAAGAAAGATATATCAGGAAATTTTATAAAACTTAATGGAAGAACTATGTAACTAATGAAAGTTCCAGAGAGAAGTTTTTAATATTAAAAAAGATGAAGAAAGATATAGTAATTCATGTTTAACTTGCTTTTTTTTGTTTTTATTCTTGTTTTTGAGTATTTTATTTCCTTTTAAGGAATTAGGAAAACTAAGTTGCCCGTCTCCTTAATTCCCAAATTAAGAGTAATCTAAACCCATCTGTGCTTTCCACCTGTCTGTGTGTGGCATACCCATTTTGACTGTATTTCTTCTTTTTTCTGTCTTCTACTTTGTTTTTCTTTATTTTTGGATCTTCAGCTCATTCTCTTCCTCTCGTTTATCCACACACATGTTAATAGTTTTAATGCAGCCCTGTTTGTATGTCACATAAGTTATCTTATCTCAAGTTTATATAACAGCAGCTATCATTGCTGAAAGTTACCATTGTGAGCTTGGTTGTTTATAAACCCTCCCCTTCCAAAGAAGAGAAGGCCGCCTGTTTCTGTGATCAGGGCGCACGGCCGGGCCCCCTCCACCTCTGCTCCTCCTTCTTTCTTCTTGAAGGGACACCTTCAGGCACTCTGGTTTGCTCTCAGCCGTTGAGTCAGCTCTCTCCAAGCTTCCTTTTTATTTTCATACTTACATAAAAATATATTTATGTTTCCTATTTATATCACGTCTTGATATTTCATAATTGATGTATTTTCTCTACCGTGAGGTTAATGGTCGTGGGAAAACTGCTAATTCTTTCATAAATAACCTTAACACTTAAATTTTGTTTTCATATGACTGAACAAACACTTTACAATGTGGGGCTTCCTTAAGCCCAAAAGAAGCCTGAAAGGAAGCGTACGAATGGAACGGTAGGTACGGCTGTCGGGACAGCAAAGCGAGGTGAACACAAAGCCGCAGGAAGGAACTACGGAGAAGCGTCTGGTGCGCTCTCCTTGCCCTCTGAGCGGCGCCCGGCTGTGAGCTCGGGCCCCTGGCCTGCCGGGCGCGGTGCGTCCTCTGTGGTCCAGCTCCTCCATGGTACGGCCCGGCCTATCCTTTGTGCCCTCATGGCCTGGTCTCACGCCGCCCTCCTTGTCGGAAGGACCGTTTTTCTGTATTTTCCCTCGGAGTCCCTGCTGTCCTTCAAGATGAGCTGCCTGACCCTGAATTCATCTCAGACCCTTTCTGTTGAAAAACCATTTCTTCATTTCTAATTCTATTAAATTCTATTGCTTATGACTCTGATGGCATTCTTGGTCACTATTTCTGACAATTCCTTTTCTTCTCCCTCTCCCTTTCTGTTGGAAGAATGGAATGCTAGTAACTTTCTTTCTAAAACATTTCAGCATTCTAAACATCCAAAAAAAGAACTGAAGACTACAAGTTGTGCGTTTCAGTGCAGGCTCTTTGCATTGTCCCCGATGAAAAGGTTTACTGTGCTATTCTCAACAAATCTGCGCGACCTCAATCTAATTATGAGGGAATGTCACACCGACTTAAACTGAAGGAGATTCCACAAAGCAAATTTTTGTACTCTTCAGAAATATTAAGGTCAAGAAACTAAAAGAAAGGATAAATTACACTTCCACATTAAAAGAATCTAAAGTTATACAAAACTGTATAAAATATATCATTTTGAATTAGGTGCTCAACTAGAAAATAATGCTATAGTTAAAATTTTTGATAAACAGAAGCTTTTTCAGTTACACATATCAATATTTTTATCTTAGCTGCCTCTTAATTTATATGTCCTGTCTAAGAAATCTGTGTCTCCCTGAGCTTGTATGTATATTCTAAAATTTGAATTTTGACCATTTCATTAAAGTATAACATCCATTCAGAATTAATTCTGTGCAAAATGTGAATTTGGACTCCAGATTATTTTTTTTCCATTGTGAATGAAATGTTCTTTGACTGATTCAGTTTAACATATTTAAGAGTTTTGAACCATTCAGGTTTTCTATTTCAGTTATTTTTGTTGTTTTATTTTTCTAGGAATTTGCTGATTCTAATTGTTTTCTAATTTATTGACATAAAATTCTGTATAACATTTCTTTATTTTTATATCAACTGTATATGTGCTCTTTTTTTATTTCTAAGATCATTTATTTGTCTCCTGGTTTATAGAAATTAATCTTCCCAGAAATTTGTCGATTTCATTTGACCTTTCAAAGGACAACCTTTGGAAAAATATTTCCTTTTACAATGTTCTATTTCAGTTATTTTTGGTATTGTAGTTAATATTTATTTTCTTTTACTTTCTTTAAATTTTTCAAAAAGCCTAAGTCTTATATATGTACCTTTTTGTTTTCTCTTTTTTACGTAAGCATTTAAGGCTATAATTTCTGAGTACTTTTTTATCTATACTCAACAAGTTTTTACAACTCTTTTCATTATTATTCACTTTCACATATTTTCTAATTTTATTTTGATTTCTTCTTTAGAAATATACACAAACAGAAGAATGGGCATAAATTCATTGATTTCTAAATTTTGTTGTATGGTCAGAAAATGTCGTCTAAATTACTCAGGGGTTTGAAATTTATTGAGTTCTACTTGACCGATTTTTAAAATATTCCATGTGTGCTTGTAAAGAACACCTATTTCCACATTTGGTGTGTGTTATTTAGGGCTGTTAGATGAAGCTTGCCATTTATATTATATATCTTTATCTTTTTATATTCTTTTATTTTGAACTCTCATTGTGTATATACTCTCTTTATATATTAGGTGTATATGTATAAATGATATATAGATAGATTTTTAAAGTTCAGTCTTAAAATCTTAGTATTTTAATGTACAATTTAATTAATATTTATTGAATATAATAAGTGATGCATATGGATTCAGTTCTACCATCTTATTTATTGTTTCTTGTTCCATTCGTCATGTTTTTTTTTACTTTAATATTTTCTTGCCTTCTTTTGGATTAAGTTCCTCCTCATTCCATTTGCTTGCTACTGTGTTCTTTCAGTGATATTCTAGAAATTTCACAATGTATATCTAACTTAGCCATTAAGTTATAATACTATTATTAGTAATCTTTAATTAATTAATGCAACTATTTTCTGTTCTTCTGAAAAAAAATATAAAGACCTTTTCCATTGCTTTAACTCTAATCTCCTTTTCCAACTTTACAAAATAATTATTCTTAGTCTTTTTCCATGTTTTTGATATTTCGAGAGTCAGGATTGGTTTAACGTAAACCATGTGGTATTTATAATATTCTTTATGTGCTGTTCTTTCTTGCATCTCAACTGTCTTCCTGAGATCATTTTCTTTTTTCATAAAGTATTTGTATATCTTTAAAAATTCATTTTGGTGAGCTCTGTTAATAAAACCTCAGTTTCTATTTGTGCAAAGATGTCATTATTTCCATCATTACTGAGGATAGGCTCACTGGATATAAATGTTCAGTTATTTTCTCTCAGTCCTTGAAGATAATATTATTCTCCCATCCTCACGTCCATGTTGCTATTGAGGAGTTGATTATCTGACAACCAGTTTTCTTCAGTAGGTTGTTTATTTTTCTATTAGCAGCTATTAAGATCTCGTTGTAATTGGTTTCCTTCAGTTCTATAATGATGTGTTTAGATATTTATTTTTAAAGTTAGCCTGTAAACAATTATTTGAGCTTCTTAGATCTGAGATTCTATGTCTTTCCATAATTTGAAATATGGTCAGTCATTACACCTTCCACTGTCTTCCTCTTCTCCATTTTTGTAATTATCTCCTAGAACTCTGATTCAAACGTGTGTATGACTCTATTTCTGTCTGCTGTCTCTTCACCACCCTTTCACATCTGCCTTCAAGGTGTTTTTCATCTGTCTTAGAAAATCTTCATGGAGTCTCCAATTTCAGTTATTACATGCTATTACATTTTAAATGTCTAAGAGTTCTATTTGGGTCTTTTATCAAAGACTGCTGCTTTTAATAATCTTTGACTTCTTCAGAGCCTTTTTATTTTTTTTAAATTTCTTCCATTATGTTAACATCTATTTATATTCTTTTTCTGAAAATAGTAATATGTGGATTGCTGGCCTGGTTCTCTTAGACTTTTTGTTTCTTAAGGATTTTTTTTTAATTTTTAAAAATTTATTTTTCAATTACCATTGACATACAATATTGTAATTGTATTAGTTTTAGGTATACAAAACAACATAATGATTAAACATTTATGTGCTTCACAAAGTAAGTCTGTTACTCATTTGACACTGTGCGTAGTTATTGCAATATTATTAACTATATTCCCTATGGAGTACTATATATCCTAGTGACTATTTCTTTTCCATTATAGTTGACATTCAATATTATATTAATTTCATGTGTACAGCATAGTGGTTAGACATATATATAATTAATGAAGTGATCCTCAAGTAAGTCTAGTGCCCAACTGACACTACACATGGTTTTTACAGTGTTACTGACTCTATTTCCCATGCTGTCCTTTATATCCCCGTGACTACTTTGTGACTATCAATTTGTACTTCTTAATTCCTTCACCTTTCTCACCCAGCCCCCCAACTCCCCCCCCATCTGGTAACCATCAGTTTGTTCTCTGTAACTATAAGTCTGTTTCTGTTTTGTTTGTTAATTTATTTTATTTTTTAGTGCCACATATAAGTGAAATCATACGATATTTGTCTTTCTCAGTCTGACTTATTTCACTTAGCATAATACCCTCCAGGTCCGTCCATGTTGTCGCAAATGGAAAGATTTCATTGTCTTTTTGGCAGAGTTATATCCATATATGTCTACAATAGTAATAATAATATATGTATCACTTCTTTATCCGGTCACCTATCAATGGGCATTTTGTTTGCTTTCATATCTTGGCTATTGTGAATAGTGCTGCAGTGAACATAAGTGTGCATATATCTCTTTGAATTAGTGTTTTAGATTTCTTTGAATAAACACCCAGAAATAGAACTGCTGAGTCATAAGGTAGTTCTAGTTTTAACTTTTTGAGGAACCTCCATATTGTTTTCCATAGTGGATGCACCAATTTGTAATTTCACCAACAGTGCACCAGAGTTCCATTTTCTCCATGTTTTTGCCAACACGGTTGTTTGTTGATTTATTGATGATGGCTTTTCTCACAGGTGCGAGATGATATCTCATTGCGGGGTAATTTGCCTTTCTCCAATGATTAGTGTCATTGAGCATCTTTTCATGTGTCCATTGGCCATCTGTATGTTCTCTTTGGAGAAATGTGTATTCAGGTCCTCTTGCCATTTTTAAATTGGATTGTTTGGGGGGGTTTTGGTGTTGAGTTTTATGAGTTCTTTATAAATTTTGAACATTAAGCCCTTATCAGATGTATCATTGATGAACATTTTCTTCTATTCAAGGAATGTCTTTTCATTTTATTGATGGTTTCTAATAAGTATTTTTAAAATTCTAATTGATGTATGTGGAACTTTATGAAAATCCTTTGAGGCTTGATTTTAATGTATTTTACTAAAGAAAGGATTTAGGCTTGTTTCTGCCAGGAACTTGAATTTCACCTGGGATCAGTTTAAATTAAATTTTTGGATTGCAATTTTTTGGCAGGTTTTATTTTTTGTTTTTCGTGGTTTGTTGTTGTTGTTGTTGTTGTTGTTGTTGTTGTTGTTTTGGTAGAGTTTAATCCATGTTCTAAACCCACAAGAATGCTCTTATAGTTTGAGGAATCTCAAAAAGCAATCTTTCTAATTTTTTTATTTCACCAGGAACCAAGGCTGAGAAAGACACTTGTTTTTGGCAGGTTAAGTAGGGTGTCCCCATTTATAAAAAGATTTCTGGCCTGATCTCCCACTTTGCTCATGCCTCAACATTGTGTCCTCTCCAATGAGTATGGAGATCCTTCAAACCCAGCATCACTAAGGATGGGCAGGAAAACTCAGAGCTAACATGGGTTCCAATATGTTCCCTTAACACTATGAATTTGTGCATATTTATTGTTTTGGTCTCTGAGAAATTTTATTACTTCACCTTCAATCATTTATGAATGAAAACTTATTATTATTAAATTTAGTATTTGCAGTGGTTTGGGTTTGATATAAAGAGTTTGACACTTCTGAATCTTTAGTTCATTCATTTTTGTAAACAGAGTACTACAAACATTTTTTAAATTAAAAAAGTTATCATTTATGAGTATAAAAAGGACCCTGAACAATTGGAAATTTCAACTAATTTAGATCTCTTTTATGCATCTTGAGACATGGCCTGCAAGAGCCTTCGAACCAAACACCTAAGCCTGATTTTTCTCTTTGTTTTATGTTTACATGTTTCATTCTGATTGTCACAATCAACCCCTGAAATAAATCATCCATAAAGCATCATTGGGTTGAGAGTATGAAATACGTATACATTCCAATGTAAGAAGAGGCTCATTTTAAAGTGATTTCTAAAATGCTGCAAATAAAGATTCTTTTAAAAAATTGTAGTGAAACAGGAAATTATACTTAAATTTATGTGAGAAATGAATTCCTTAGAGTTTATATTTAATCACTTTTCAAAATAAACCTTCTAGCATTTTAACTGAAAAACAAATTCATTTAATAAAAAATAATTGTGTTCATCTTTTCTCATCATCTGTCAGTTACCAAATATAGTAAGTAGGCCCATTTCACTGTAGGAAAGATATGATTTAATGAATATTTATGTTTTGTTGACATACATACACTGCATTAGGTAATTGAATTCAGAGTCATGTTAAAGAAAAGACTAATTTTCTCATAGTAGACTTTATAGTGTAAGAAAATTTAGTGATTTATGTTTGTAATAGCAATGAATTAGAAATAATGTGGATGGCACAGTAATTAAATTTCAAAATTTGTGTTAATGGTTCTTCTGTAAATTGCCATCATGAGGATACCTTTTAGGGAAGCTTATTGTATGTGAAACTGCGCTGTTCTGTATTCCCAGTATTAAATTCCCTTAGAAAGGATGTCTGATAACTGTACTTTTGTATGCCGGCCTTTGGTCAGATGTGTTTGGGGAAAATGTGGCATAAAATCTGCTTTCAAAAGTTAAGTTTACTTTTAGCTTTACCGAATGTTCATCCTTATAATGCCCTTGCCTCCAATTTATAGTGAGTTATGAAGTGTTTTGGACAGGAGAGACTATACTATGATATTAGTATAGCTTAAAAAAATATTGCAGAGAGTTCCCTGATGGTGTAGTGGCTTAAGGCTTCGGCATTGGCACTGTCAGCGCTGCAGCCTGGGTTCGATTCCCAGTCAGGGAGCTACCCACATACCAAAAAGCAAAAAATAAAAAAAATATATTGCAGATTAATTTATAAATTATTAGATTATAAATAGATTATATAAATAGTAACAATAAAGTTCTCACCACTGTTCATTACAACTTTCTTTCAAGTCAATTGCAATGAGCAGAAAGTATAGACCTTACATGGGGTGATTGTTTTTAGCCATTTAAACATTCTTTTCTGGTCAGTTCTGGTCAATTCTATTGTTGCATAATTGTTTACCAGATTAGAATGAAAACCTTTGAGTAACTATTGTCTAGTCACATATTTATAGCAAATATCTGTTACTCATAAATAGAGTGAAAAAAAAAATGACTCTACTAGGAAAGTTTAATTACTTGTTTTTTATTTATTTACACCATTTTAATTTGGGGATATGTAACAAAATGAACAACTCTTTTGAGGTCAGGGAAAATCTATTTCACTGAGAAAGGTGCACGTAGCTTTGAATAACAATAATTCATGTATAAGTGTTCTTAAAGAGGTTGGAGAATTAGCCTGAGATAGATGCAATCTGAAGAGTTTTTCTTCCTTCTATAAAGTGTGGGTTTTAATTGCAAGACACTGATTTCAAAGTCCTTTAAAGTATGAGTAAGATATTCAAACACGGTTATAGTGGATTTATATAAGGATTTCTCTGACAGTGTACTATAAAGATAATGGCTACAATGACTGGGTAAGGAAGATATTGTAATGGTTTAGGAGAGAAATGATGAGGGCCTCAATTAAGGAAGTAACAGGAAGAGTATGCTAAAGGATAATTTAGAAAGATACTTAAAAGATAAAATAAACAAGTCTAAGTACAGATTGAATGTACAGAGGTTGAGCAACTGAACACAGGGGGTTTCTGTCCTTGGCCCTTTTACTCTGACTAGCTGTCTCCAAATGTGGCTTAGAACATTTTCTCTAAGCTGAAGACTTTCAAATCTACAATTCTAGGCTAGCAGTTCTTGAACATGTTATTCTCAAGACAACTTTATATTCTTAAACATTTTTTGAAAACCCCAGAGAGCTTTTATTTATGTTAGTTAAATCTATTGATTATTTTATTATCAGAAATTAAAACGTAGAATTTTTAAGAAGTATTTACTAATTCACTTAAAAGCAATAGTAAATCTATCATGTTAATATAAATAACATATTTCTATATAAAAGGGCTTTCAAAAACTAAAATCAACATTGCTTTACATTTTTGTAAAACTTTTTTAATGTCTGATTTAATAGAAGTCAGTTAGATTCTCATACAGATTTCAGCAACATGTAGTGTGAGTGAAATCCTGCCTCATCTTGATATGTAGTCAGAACAGAGAGGCACATTCTTCTTTAAAACTACCCTCGAACTAACAGACTTTAGTGATAGGCTGTTGTTAGCAGCAATGCAAAGAGTTGCACAGGTGCTTTTCCTTGAGATAATTACCGAACTTCAGTGTGTAGCAGAAGTGCTGTATGCGTTTCGCCGCATAGAATATTAAAAAGCCATGAACTGGACTTCCCCTTCTTATCTATGAAACAACCATGTGCAGGTATTGAACATGAGACAGTTTAGGACTGTCATCCTTGAGGAGAAAGAGGTAAGTTCTATTATTGCCCAAGCTTAACACCCAGAGAAAGTTCAAGGTCATAACACAGAAAGGGGTAACTCAGTTGGAATCGATGGTCTCTAAGAGTGCATGAAAGAAAGGCGGGAGTTCGGAGAGGCCAAGGCAACTGGAGTTCTCCATGCGGAGTACTGCAGAGCAGAAAGTTGTCCTACGAGGGAGCTGGGGGAAGAGGAACAATCTCAGGAGCTCACTCAGGGCTGGCAGGAGTTCTGGTTCCCACCAATTAGAGTGGAAAAACCTTATAAAACAAGACCTGTGAGGTAGGATACTTAGAAAGGTACTGCCTGGGTAGTGCGGCAAAAGTAGCCCTAGAGTAAAGACAGTTATGGCTGCACCTAACAAAATTTAAAAGCAAACCTTAAAAATATCACACTGTTTTCGGGTAACTTAACCATATTCCAGAACGAGGCTCAAGAATAATCACAGGAATACAGCACTCAAGAAGGTTAAATTGGTAATGTCCAATAGCAAACCAAAAATTATTCAACATGTAAAGAAGCAGGAAATTTTTATGTACAATCAGTAGAAAAATCAGTCTTAAAGGAGTTGCATCCAGAATATATAGAGAACTCTCAAAACACAATGAAAAGAAAATAATCCAATGGAAAAAACTGGGCAAAAGACTTAAATACATACTTCATCCAGGAAAGATGCCCAAGTAAACACATTTAAAAGATGCTCACTATCAGTAGTCATTGTAACACAAACGACACAGCGTTTACCAAAGTGGTTATACCACTTTCCATTCCCACCAGCAGTGTTGAAAATTTCGATTGCTCAGCACCCTCACCAACACTTGGTCAGACTTTTTAATTTCAGCCATTCTAATGGATGTGTAATGGTATCTTCACTGTTTGTTTTTTTGTATCCAAAATTAATATTTATTTTGACACAAGTGCATGGTGGTTAATACTACAGTTTGGTGCCATTGCTAATATTACTGCTTAGGTGACAGTTGTTTTACTCTGTATTACTATTGTACCATCATAGGCAAATTACACCTTAGTATTATTATGAAAATGGATTCCTTGAATCACTGTTCTAGTCTGTGTTTTCCCTAGATGTCACATTGCTTACGTCCTACCTTCAAATTTGGCAAAATCATTTTCTTCTGCCCTTCCTCCATTAAAAAATAAAAATGAATAGCCCATATGTTCTCGGCCTTAAAGACATCACTAATACCGCCGTCACCCCAACACTATCACAGACACCTCTTCCTCTTCCACATCTAATTAATTTCTCTGTCTTAGAAGCATCTGATTTCCCATTCTCCATTCCCTTTGTCCTCGATCATCATCTTTCCTTTTACAGTTCAGTCACTACTGGTGACCTGTCCCTTTCTATCTGAAACACACACTCTACGGGGCATACATCACAGACAGAATAAAATCAAAGTCCCTTAGAGCAGCAGGTAAGTATGCTCATAACCACATATTATGTAAAAATATTTTTAAAAATTAGCAATATGATTGAAAACACTTACATTGATTGTTCACTAATTTAGACAGTAATTAATAAATTCTAATAATGCATAATGATAATTTCATATTTTTAAGAGAAAGGCCATAGAACTGCTTTTGTACTTCTAGAATGTATTAAGGTTTGAAAAATTATTAGCTGCCAACTTTTAGATTCAAAGATTGAATATCTACTTTTTTTTTTAAAGAAACTAATAGTTCATTATAACTTCAGAATTCCAATTAAAATGATGGATTGTTTGAAAAGTATGTTACTCAAAAAGTCTGACTTATAAATGTGAGTTCAGGTATGTGATGCTTTACCCAGGGGTTTTATTTTGTCCCAGAGAACTTCTCTGGCTTGCATGATTTAATAAAGTAGCTCTAATTATTTTTGAGGCTGCAGAGACAGAGGTTTCAAGATGTTTTCCTTAATTTATGATATATATTCAAGTTCTCTTTGAAGATATTTAATCAGTTTATCCTTTTGAATTCTATTTTACATTATTTTATATTTTTTGTATAGTTTCCTAATGTCATTTTGGGGTGTATATATATATATACATATATATATATATATATATATATATATATATATATATATATATATATATATATATGTGTGTGTGTATATATACACACACACACACACATATATATATATACACACACACACACATATGTGTGTATACACACACACACACACACACACACACATATAAAAGAGAGAGAGAGAGAGAGAGAGAAATGAAACTCAAAAACATCAAAATTGTTAATAGCTTATTAGTCCTGGGCATCAGAGTGTAGTTACAAGCTATTTATTACTGACAAAATGAAGGCATTTGGTCAGGCTATTTTTAGTTCTCCTAGGAATGGCATTTTGAACATAACCGGGGCTGTCCAGAAAAAATCCAGCCACAAATGCCTCTATTTTTCATGTTACATGGCTGGATACTTTCCGGACAGTACCCTCGTACTCTGAGTAGCTTTTACCATTTTATATTATGTAGGGCCCTCTATTCCAAATTTCTACTACCTCCTTTTTGAATCAAAACTAACACTTCCTACTACTCAGGATCATTATGCTATTAACTACACACTAGCTAGCCTGAATTATTCCTTGCTACTCCAAAGATCCCATTCCCTTTGGATGATTTTATCTTTATTTTTGCTAAACACTGGTCTTTTTTATGTTTCAGTGCTTCATGGGAAATGGTCATCTGCTGTATTAACAGCATCATTAAGGCTTCTCTTTAATTTAAGATTAACTTCAGTATTAAAGGGAAAAAACTATGTATAGAGCAAAAAAGCAAAACATTACTGTCTCTGAATAAATTATCTAGCTCTGAAATCTATGTCAAAATGGTACATATCCTGAAGCCTACAGATCTGTAATCTAAGGTCCAGTGAGTTCCACTCTGAAGTGAAGATGAAGCCATCAGAACACAATTTTAATATGAGCTGTGTTTGACTTAACACACCTTACTCTAGCTGGTAACCAATCATTTACTACTTTCAGTAATTATTTTTCTAGACAGATACTCTAAAATTTTCTTTTCTTAACATCAGTAGCATTTCCCCATCATCCACACTTAGGTTTAGGCTGGAAGATAAAACAGAATTATATCAGCTCAACAGCTTGATACAAAATGTTATATCTAACACTTATTTACCTTATTTTTATATTTCACATAGGAAATAAAGTTATAAGCCTTTATATTTTAATTTAATTATTTCCTGAGAAGCATGACAGGCAATTTAGGTTGAGAAATAAAAATAGTTTTATGATATCTCCAAATGGGAATTCATTTACACTCACATATTGAAGATATATATTTTTTACCTTAAGTTTGCATGAGATATTTCAAATTACTTTCATTAGTGTCTTAATATTCTTATATAATGGGAGAACTAAAAAAAATTTTAATGCCCATTTAAATATTGCATAATAGCAGAGTTGGAATTACATGTGTCCCCAGGAACTATATTTATCCATTAAATTTTTATAGTTGCACTCTTTACTAAGCAATTGTGATTTCCTTTTCAATTATAATAGGAATAGTGGGACAGATGGAAATAAACACAAATCTTCTTCCTAAGTTCATCCTACTTTCATACTTTTTTGGACTATTAACAGTATTACAATGCTATAAAATGCATTTGTTGGGATGTAAGTAATATTCATTAATCTCTTTAATAGTTTCCCATATGAGGAAGCTTAGCTTATATTCAACACTTTCTTTTATTTAGATACTTCAACAAGAATTCAATTTGGCTAACATTATGGTAATTGAGAATGTATTTTTCAATGTTACTTGAATGCCACCCAATCCCCTGTCATCATCCCGTTCTCTAGTTTGGGGCTTCTTAGGTAATGAGGATTTGCTCAATCATTGTTCCATTAGTCACAATGACTAGAATCTTACACAGTAGTTGTTGTTTTTTTATTTACAACTCACTGAAATTCTTTTAAAATATGAGAAATTGTGGTTTATATCTAAATCTGTAATTGTTTTTTAATGTTTCAATGCTGTTTAGAAGTCAGAAGAGAAGAGTTATATAATTAGATTTTTTCTACTATCTTAAGAAAAATACTATAGAACTTCAAATGTTTAATTTTATAGTTTATCTGATCTCAAGAAATATATGACACCAATTTTGAATTATAGAGAAGAATTTTAAAGTCCAAAGAAATAATATATTGAAAAGTTTCTAATTTATTTTTTGTAGTTATAAAAATAATATAAGCTCATTGTAAAAAGTATGAATATTACAGAAAATAGAAACAGGAAAAAATGTAACTCCGAATGCCTATGCCTAGAGGCAATCAATGTTAATATTTTGGCATATTTCATTCCAAAAATAAATTCTTATAGTGTACAATGTAGGCTATTTAAAAGTTAAGAGAGTACCTGCCAAATAAGTACATAGGATCACTTTAAAACAATATTATAATATATTAGAGGAAAAGGCAAAGAATAACTGACAACTTAGGACTATACTGCTGAACGTATGTGGGAATAACATTTTTTAAAATGTAAAATGATAGGCCAGGATGTCAAATTTTGCCTTTGGCTCAGGAATGATATATTAAGAACTATTTCATGAGAAAATGAAAATCTCACCACAATCTATGTTACACTATGCTGAACAATTCCAGTTTGGGACAAATAATTCCAAATAATAAAACAATATTCATACATACATGAATGCATAGATTTAAATGGTAATATAACCTTAATTACACAGAATTGTGCAAAATATTGACATAGGGAAAAGCAAAATACAGGTTCCAGCAGAAGTAACGCCCACACTTGAGTTATGATTTTATTACAAAATCATAACCAGACATGCTTATGGTTACACAAATAATGGCCCTTTTTATGAGCTGGTAATCTATACCAAATCTTTTATTACAAAATCGTAAGCATGTCTGGTTATGATTTTGTAATAAAATCATAACTCAAGTCTGGGTGTTACTTCTGCTGGACCCTATATATTGTTTCAGAGATGAGCTACAAACAGATGAACTATTACGGAAAATGGAAGAAGACATAAATTTATCATAACGATTTTTCTTGTACTTCATATGAAGTACTATTTCTAAAAATTCTTTATATAAATTGTAGACTAGTTCTAGAGTTAAAAGTTATCTCAAAGAACATCTTCTACAACATTATTTGACAAAAGATGTAATTGAAACGCCGAGACATTACATTTTTGTGCAGGACCCATAGTATCAGATGTGTGGAGGCGTCTGGGAAAACCCTGTTGAGTTTGAGCACTAGCCTAGCCCCTCCGTTCCAGAGTCCACCTCTCAAATGGGAGCAGTGCTCGCACAAGAAAACACAGTACTTCCATTATTTATTCATGAGTGATGCATCCCATTTTTCCAAACATTAAAAAAATTATTTTCTAACGTTCATATGAATTTCCATGGGCCAAATATTATTATAAGAATTTTATGCACCTTTTAAATTCAATCCCAGCAAAAACAATGAAGTTTGGGTACTTAGTGTCATTCTGATTTTAAGTAAAAATACAAACATTGGAGGGCAGGCAACTATTAGAAAATGGCAGAGCCAGAATGTGGATTAGACACTTTTAGCACCCACATTTTAAAAAATACATTGCTGAGCAGAATTTTGGTTTGATTTGAAAAAATAATGTTTAGGGCAATTTGGGAGTACCAGATCATTTCTTTTTTGTTTTTGTTTTGTTCTTTTTTTAAAAGTGTTTTTATTGTTAGACTTATTGGGATGACATTGATTAATAAGAATTACATAGGTTCCAGGCATGCAATTCAATAGTTGATCATTGAGAGGGAGTCAAATATAAGGTGATGGAAAGAGAACTGACACTGAGTGCTGAGACCAGATCATTTTTAACTTCTTAGATGTATACATACTTAAGTCCAATCAGAGTGTTTTAAAAATTGTCCTGAATTTTGTATTTCAAAGACTAGCATGAAAACCTGAGTTGGCAACAATTGGAATGAGCTTTGCTGAGGCTAACGCATACATTAGTGTTTTCAAATAAAACATATTACAAGCTTGCGATATGTTTTATTTGAATACACTATTATATGGTATTTAATTTTAGCTATCTTTCTCATGAGCTAAAAGAAGCTTTAGACAGTTTTCCTGTTAGCAATAGTATAGCAATGCTTAAAAAATTTTAAAATAAATCAGTTTCTCAATTTTCCATTTGAAACATTTCCATTTTGATTCAAATTGTGTTCTTTATCATATTTCAAAATTGCGAACAAAAATAAATATTATCTGATTTTCCTGGTCTGTCACCATTCAGCCTTCTCTCATTGTTGTCACTTCGTTATAGTAAGATTTGTTTTCACGTTTCCTTGTCCATATTACTTTCCTGTTTTATAATTTTATGATAAATATTCTATCACATTAACCTTGATCTACTAATATAAAATGGTACTCCAGTGTCCTCATCAACATATTAATCATACCAAATTACTCTGATTTTCATGAATTTAGATACATTCTTCATATTAGTCTTTTGACCTCTAGGATGTATTTTCTTACTGTTAACTGAAAGATCAGAATCGGGCATTTTATATGTTTCTTCTTAATTGTTACATTTAGATATTTCAAATGCTTTGATTTCGTAATCCTGAACCTCATTTAAATATTAGGACTGCTTTCTCCATAACCCAGGAAATTCATGTTGTCTATGTCTAATATGTTTTCCCCTTTCCCATGTTAGTTAGTGCTCTGTCTGTATAATTGGTTCTTCCCTCATTACTTAGCCTTGCCTAAATTCCCCTTAAAATCCATGTGCTGGCTCTAAGAACAGTTACCTTCCTTCGGAATGCATGTTTCCCGCTTCATCTTGGTTGATTTTCTACTCAGGGACGTCCAACCTCTTGGCTTCCCTGGGCCACCCTGGAAGAAGAATTGTCTTGGGCCACACATAAAATACGCTAATACTAACAATAGCTAATGAGAAAAAAAAAAAGTCAGTGCCTAATTTTCGTAATGTTTTAAGAAAGTTTACAAGTTCATGTCGGGCCACATTCAAGGCCATCCTGGGCCGTGTGTGGCCCACGGGCCGCAGGTTGGACAACCTTGTACTAAAGAATGGTTTTAGCCAACTGACGATTATTGAGTTTCTGCTATGTGGCAGGTCTTTGGGAGTTACTTGGAGTTGAGATAGAAATAAAGATTGTCAGTTATTACTATCAAGAGCTCACTATCTAATGGAACGGAAAAAAATAAATAATCTGTAAATAATACAATCTATGTGACACTTTCTAGTGAAGTGCAGGGCATCCAAATAACTGTGATTATAGGGAATCTGGGAAAGGTCTTACACAGGGAGCGAACATTGATGGGAATGTTGAAAATTAGTTAGGAGGAAAAATGAGACTAGGTACAACAGGCAAATGGCAAAGAGCATGCGTGAAATTGTTAAAATCAAAAGCAAATGGAAACCAGCCTTGAAGTTTCCCTGAGCAGACAAAACCAGTTTAGTTATTAATTCAGCCTAATTACCAATCATCATGAAAACTCTGCTCTCTCACTATATAAGCTGCTTTGTCATAGTATACCCCTGAGCCTCATTCCATGAATTGGTTTGAGTACTCCTGGCTTGCAAACTGTTGTTTTGGTGGGTGCACAACACATTTTTACCAATTACTACATCAGTGATTCATTGGTTTTTACCTTGGATACTTCTGAATCTTTCATGAAGGAATGAAAGATGATGGTTATACTCAGGAGCTGGGAGATTGGAAGGGCTCCAGTGAGAGGACCCATTGTCACAGATGAAGCAAACAAAGTGGGTCATTAGGGCTCTTCTCCACTTCTGTCAGTAGCAAGTCTGCTTGTGTGTGAGGCAAGATATATGTGGATAAGCCAAGGAAGGCTCTTATACTTTCAGTGAAAATATAACTCTGTGGCCAAGAACATAGTGTTTGTTGCCAGTCTTGGATTCGAGTCCAGATCTATGACCTATGACAATTTAAAAAATTTGCAAACCTCATTTCTTCATCAGTAAAATCATAAAGTAATAGTATGCATCTCTCAGGATAATTGTGAGAATTAAATGTAATAATGTATATGAACCTCTATATATTGTATTTGAGACTTAATCCAAACTCAATACATGTCACGTCTTATTTTTACCCCTACACAAGCAGACTTAGGGTTCTATCTATCAACAAGGTAAACCCCGAGGAAAATTTTGTCAGGCCTAACTGCCGAGAGTTCTCTCTCACTTTAATATATCTCACTGAATAAATGTAACAAAAAGCAACCAGTTTCTGCTTCAGAGATGGGTAGACTCAGTTTCTATAATTTTTATTCAAGTTAAAGAGAGGTTATACTTCTATATGATATTTCCGAGAAAGTGAAAGGTAATGAAAGTATCCTTTAAAAGGTTGCTTTTTTTTGGAAGCAGGCAATTTCAAAGTAATTTTGTGTAATCACATGAAAATATGAAACTAAAAATTATAACACATCTTAAAATTATTTACATACATGCAGCACTGAAGATTTTTACTTATTCAATTGGGAAGTTAAAATCCTCAGGTACAGAGTCCCTGATATTTTATGGAAATAGTCTTAGATATATCAGTTTTAAGATGTTGATTACCATTTAAAATGTATAAAATACTGGTGGACATTTTAAAAAAACATATAAAATGAAGTCTGCTATTAAAATTTAAGTTCTACTCTTAGATAATTGTAAAGAATTTGAAGATACTTGAAGGGAAAAAAATCAGAAATCTATCAGTCTCCTTCAAGTCCAATTTAGGCACAGAAGAGTTATCATCACCTATTGATAGCAATTTCATGTTTGACACTATAAGAAGAGTCATTTTCTCTGGCAGCAAGAGTCAATCCAACAACATACAACCACCCCTGGGAATTCTTTGTAAAACAAGACATTCTTGTGAGATAATGCGGTGATCAACAAAACTGGTGAACAAACATATACACATAAACTGCCACTTCTGTGTGAATTAACAATCCTAACTAGAACAGCAATTTAATGTCAAACGGAATATAACCTTATGTTATGGTAACAACTAATGCCTTAGACATTTTCACTGGAGTTTGGGCCATATGTTGTTTTTAACAGCTCTGAACATTTTGTGTCTTTGATTCCGTAATATTCCTGTGATAACTGACTGTTATATGCATGAATTTAGCACGTAGATTTTGCGGAGTCTCTGAAGTCTGCCTAGCTAGTTCCTTTTTTACTTTAACTGTAGCTAGCTGTGTGGCCTTGGGGAAGTTAATTCGGTACTCAGAGTCTTATTTTCCTCATTTAGAATGGCAACTCCAACCTCATTCTTTCTTGAACTCCCCATCAGCCTTGCTAGCTTCATTTTTTTCCACCGTACTTCCCACACTGTATTAATATTTGACTTGTATATTGTTTGCCCCCATCACATTAGGTGGCAAGTCCTGGGAAAGAAGGCTCATCTCAGCATCCTGTATAGCATTTGATATATAGCAGGTGCTTCATAAATATTTATTAAAGAATGGAAAAATAATCTATAAGACAAAGGTAATAGTATCATCCACCACATGAAGTTGTATTGTGTGTTAATACATGCAAAGCACTAAGAACAGAACTTAGCACATAGTAAATGATCAGTAGTTGTTAGCTGTCATTAGTAATACTGGGGAAATTGGTTTATAAAATAACGGGTATTCATTTTAAAACAGATCTCTAGTTAAAATTCTTTTCCTTTTAGTCAGTGAATTGCTTATCGCTTCTCTTTCACCTGCTAAGCCATGCAACATCATTACTAACAACATCCCAGCTGACCCTGCTAGGTTGGGAGGGGAAAGGTCAGGAGTTAGAACCACCTGCGAAGATAACGTAGTCACTCACTGAGGACAGAAGAGAACCTCAAGGCCAGTGGCAAGGACATGGAATTTGAAGTGGAGGGTCATATTCTGATATTAGTTTTTCATGATTTTATTATCTAATTTAATCACTCATTCATGGAAGATAAAAAAGGAACTCTATTGTTACTTAAACTTAGGTAATTTAAGTGTACAGCCTCCTTTCCTTACTCTTTCTCAGGGCAGGGGCCCCTCTAACTTTGGGGCATTATAGAGGGATGTGCCTTTTTCTCTCTTTATGGTCTGTCTTTCTAGGATCCTGTTCTTGTCCTTCTAATATCCTTCTTTCCCCTTCAGCAACTGAGCCGTTCTCCAAGTCTAGCTACTGCCTGGGCTCGGGCTCTGCTCTGTGGAGCCTCTGAGGTCAGATTAGACACACACCTTTTTCTTGTATCCCTGTACTTACCCCTATGTATTCTCCTGAAGCCTATCATGCTATGATCTGTAGCTGTATGTAAACACATGTACGGAAGGCAATCCAAAAACATAGAAATTGTCATGAATACGGGTGGTTCCCCAAGTCTCCAAGGGAAGACAATTATGGATAGGTCCTTTGCAAAGAGAGGTTGGCACTTTTCCACTCTTAACCACTTCCTCTAGCCTCATCTTCAAGCATTTTCAATTGTAATTAATTCCTTCAATTTACAAATAATTACTGAGCACCTATCATGTGTTCAGCAATGAACAAGATGCCTCGATTTCACAAAAATTGAAGAAAAAAAGAGTGACGATTCCAGTGACTCGAACGCTCTCTCTCTTCTCTTCACCATTTTACATTTAAGGCTCACTTCTGAGAAAACCAACCTGTACACCTCATCCTCACAATGGCCTTTATTTTAACAACTAACATGTGGCATTACTGTTCTTGATTAGGGTATAGGAGATATATACACACACACACACACCCCAAGACAGATACACACATATGAGGGGGGACCCAAAAAATCCCAGGATTTATTTATGAAAAATTGTGTATTTAGGCTTAAATGTTTAAACTTCAGTAACATTCAAAGTACTCTCTGTTTAATGCAATACACCTACTGAGATGCTTTTTCCACTGCTCAAAACAGTTTTTGAACTCCTCAATTTTGATGCCTTTTAGAGCTTCTGATGTTTTTTGTTTCACCTCTTCCACATTGGAAAATCCTTTCCCTTTGAGGACTTTTTTTATCTGAGGAAACTAAAAATAAGGGGTCTTGGAGTGAGATCAGATTAATAGAGCGGGTGGTAATGCCATTTTGGTCAAAAACTGCTAAACACTCAGTACAGTGTGGGCAGGTGTGTTGTCATGCTGCACATTGTTCACGTAAATCACCCATCATGAAATGGGAGTCTCCAAAACTAATTCAGTGCAGCCTCTCACAACCACGCCAGCTGGTACACGGATGCAGATGGTCTCCTAGAACACTCACCTAGCGGGGGAGCCTGTACTACAAGGGGCCCATACTCCACAAGATAATTCTGGTATTTTGAATCCTCCCTCGTATATACACACATATGAGTTTATACACACATACATATATTAACATATATACATATGTATGTTTCTATGCATATGTGCGTGCGTGTGTGTGTGTGTGTGTGTGTGTGTGTGTGTGTGTAGGGAGAGAGAGAGTGTGTGCCTGCATGTATATACAGAATAATGATCCCCTAATTAAACTCTTTAAAGCTTATTAGGAGGAAAATAAATTCAAATCATTTTCTAAATGATATTGAAATTTTATTTTCTAACCAAGGATCAGAAGATCCTCATCATTTACTTTGCAAAATTTAAGATTTTGTTGTTGCATTTTCTATCTATGGCCATATTACCTTATTCCTGAGTTAATGTACCTATTTTTTTAATCTTGTTTGATACAAAGTACTGTGTTATCTTCACACTTTTAAAAACTTATTAGGAAAGAAATAAAAAGTTCTATTTGGCTGAACAAAAGGAGGAGGAACAGTTTCTGACTCACAGAATTTAAAAACTATCTATAAATAGTTTGAAATGTTTCACAGAAATTTAGTAATCCAGCATTAAACAGGGATTATAGTTTTAAGGGTGTGTTCAAAATAAAGTACAATTTATGAGAAAATTTTTATTTCAAGGAGCCATTGTAGTTAATAGGATAAATACATTTAAGATTGTCTCATTTTAATTTTTCAAAAATATGCATTTGTATTTTTCAAAGACAAGAAGGATATATACCAAAACATTAGCTAGGGTTATCTCTAGAAAATAGAATTATAGATGATTTTATTTTCTTCATTTTTTTTATTTGTGTGTTCTAAATTATACATAATGAATATTTATTACTTCAATAAAACATACATAAATTTGATTATGAAAATGGAATTGCTGCTATTCTCTCATTCAATAACCATGATAAATAATTTTTTGATGATGTTCATTTTCATCTGACTAGAAAAATAATATTTATAGTTGTAAAAATCTAGTGTATATAAAAAGAATGAAGAAAATTTTTTAAGTAAATTTTATTCTTCTCATAAATAATCACTGTTAAGATAATGATTATATTTTTCTTATCCTACATATTCATATACACACAGTATATGTGTATGTGTATATTTATATATGCTTACATATATGGGGATATATATATACACACACACACACATGTATGTGGCTATATCCACACACATATATTTTTATATATGCTTTTTTATTCAGTTAACATTATAACAAAAATTGTGTCATGCTATTACAACCTCATTGGAACACTGTTCAAGTATACATTTTATGTATCACTATTCATATCAATCTATGGTTTTTCTTTTTTAACTGTATTGGAAACTGATGTTTGATTGTCTGTATTGAGAATATTCATTTTTATACATATTTGGTAGACAGTATTATTACTACATTATTATTTTTGCTTTGGAGGTAGCCTTAAGTGAAACAGTTCTTATTTTGTATTCATTATAAAGCACCACAGACAACATGGATTGTCTCAGAATGCTGAGTATTAGACCAAAAGATGGTAAAAATTACATCTTTTTGTACAGTCTATTTATTTCCTTTGTCTCGGGGAGAAGATTCATTTATTTACCTGCATTGCGGTCTTTGGTGTGACATTAAAACCCTAGATAAGCATACTAGAATCTGTATCATCTTAAGTATGCTTAATAAAATCAGCAGAATTGTGATTTTAGAATCACTTACCAAGATTATAAATGTGACAAAAACAGTGATGTTCAGTGTTGAAATTCCAGAGGAATGTTGCACTCCTTTCTAAGTTGTAGTTGGATATACAAACTGAGAAAGATTGATTTATAATCTTTCTAAAATAAAAAATACTGCTTTTATTCTTTTTGATATCAAAAATCAAAAAAAGAGAAGGAAACTAATCTTGAGAACCTACTCTAGACCTGATACATTATACATACTTTTAAATGTAATCAAAACAATCCAACAAAGAAATCCGTATTTACCCAATGATGTAATTGAGGAAATTGAACCTTACAGTACTTTCTCCAAGTTTACATGAAAAGACAAGAGGGTATTTGTTATTTATTTATTTAGCATTAGACTTATTTCTTCTAGATTAGTATTTCTGGTTTTGTGTGTGTGTTTTTGTTTTTCATTTCCAAATTATGTATGATGAAAACTGAAGCTTTCTTTTGTCTGTTGACTATTGTTAAAGAGTCACTGAGCATTGAGGAATAACTTCTGTTTTCATCAAATCGTTGTATCTAAAGAGATTCAAATGTGATAGAAATAAAAGGTTCCACTTTTTTCCAGTTTTTACCAAGTTTTGTTAATTATCAGAAAACCTGTCCTCATGAAAAATGAGGATTTAATCAATTGACAAAGAAATGGGAATAAAACATAAAAAAATCTACACTAAGAAGTACATTTTTTGAAAAAAAGATAGTATTAAAAGCTTTCTATTTTGAAAAGCATATGGTAGGCTTTAAACTAAATATATACCAGTTTTTGCAACTTAAGTCATAAAGGAAAATTTATTTTCTAGTGCTTTACTGTTTTACGATGTATTACTATATTACTGTTTACAATGTAATTTTATTGATTGATAAGAAAATTATTCAAAATTATCTTGCCTTAGGGTGTCTGTGATTAGTTTTCCCTAATATTATATTTATTTTAAAAGAGGAGCATCACCTTTATTTCATATAATGTTTTTTGAAATTGTTTACAGAACCTTAACATGAAGGTGGTTGGTGATGAGCTGTTTTAATTCACATACTATCTGCAAAAGTGTTCCCTACTCATTTTTATGTCATGACACATAAAGAAAATAATCTTTTCTCTTATTTCATTTACATGTTGTAAAGAAGGGGAAAAGATACTTGTGCTCAATCTGTAATCTTGATTAATTAATTTCTCTATTTGAAGAATGTATATAGTTCTACCTGTAAAATGAATATATTTCCTAGAAAAAACAATATATATTAGATATTGTTAGATATTATTAATTCATATCTTTTGTCTAGCCCAGCACAACACAGGCGATGGGTGAACGGGAAGGGCGACGCAAAGTGGTGAAAGACAGCAGCCAAAAATACGTTATAAGTGAGGCCAAGGGGCTCCAGCCTCATGGACTAAGCCCCGAGTTGGGCCAGCGTGTAGCTTTTATTGGATAGAAAGCGGAAGTGAGGTTCATATGGGGAAGCAAAAACCTTCCTCTTTCCAGGGTCTGTGATTATCACACCTTAAGGCTGTTCCCAAAAGTCCCCATTGTATTCCAGCATGTATTGTGCCTTTACGCAGATGCATAACCCCAAGGCATGGAGTCATTGTTATTATATAAACATCCATCAAGGGCAGGAATGGTTGAGCTCACCCCATAAGATCTCAGACTGAGCTCTATGTGGGAAGCAAGGCAGGCAGGGGTTAAGGGATTAGCCTCAGAGAGGGTGAGGGTCTATGCTTCACCTCTGTAGAGCCCAAGCTCTCTCCTGATGGTCCCTATGTGACTGTGCCTGTCTTAGGTTGTTCCTCCCTTGAGGAATCTTGCCTGTCATTGACTAACCAGCCATCCTCTGGGGCCATACAGGGTGATGTGAGGTGTGCAAGTGAAGGAGGAACAGTACCCCTGAGAGAGGGTCAGTTCTGTCTCTTAGACATTCCATGCCCCTGTGGCCTCCACATTAGCTCCTGCCTTAGGATGTCATGAGGAATGCGTGAGGGGACAGACAGGTCTGCAGCTATAAGGCAACAATCTTTAGTAATATATAAAATCAAATTGCCTATAACCCTGCCAGTCAGAAATAACAACTCAAAGTTTTTGGTATATATATGGCTAGTTTATTCCTAGATATTCAAGAATATATGTCTTGAATTCCTGCCACATAGTTTTGTATATGTATACTTTCTTTAAAGACTTTTTTAAAGAGAAGTTTTGGAATACTGAGAAGGAGATACAGAGATTTTTCATATACTCCCTTCCCCCTCCCCACAATATGTATGGCCACCTTAGGATGAACCCAAAGTCTATAGTTTACCTTAAGGTACACTCCTAGTGTTGTACAATCTATGAGTCTGATCAAATGTATGACATTTGCCCATCATTATGATATTATACAGAATATTATTCACTGCCCCCTCCCCACCCCCAAATTCTATGTGCTCTGTTCATTCCCCTACCCACCCCAGAAACAGGAGGGGAATTTTCTCCAATATTTACTGTGGGAATCTGTTCAAACTCCCAGAGGATATAAACCTCAAAATAACATGCCCCGCTTTGTCTCCCGTCCCCACATTGGCTGGATTCCCCTGGAGTTAATAACTCTGGTCCACGACGAACATCTATCCAACATGTCCATTACAGCTCGGTTTTCCCTTCCCTGCAGCAGGTTCCCGGGTGGTTTCCACTGCCGCCTCTCTGGTCTGATGAGCCGAGACTACTGTACTTGCCTGCCTGTCTCTCCATCCTCGGGGTCTGTGGTTGTGCTGTGTCTGCCCCATTCTTAAGAATGAAAAAAGAGTTGATTTTTCGGTCTGTTCAGCTGTCTGTTTGTTAGGATGGCGTGGCGACTTCCAGAGCTCTTTACGTGTGAAACCTGAGGCCAGAGATCCTATTTTTTTTCCTTTTTTACTAAAATGGGAACCTACTAAATTGACAACTCTGTACCTTTAATTTTCTTAATTGTATTACAAGCTTGTTTCTTGTTAAATATTTTTTGATGAGTTTTTTTAGTGACAGGGTCTTCTATCACATTTACATATTTCTATCTGGTCTTTTACTGTTAAGATTGCTTCCCATTTTCTGCATTATAAACTATGCTTCTGTGAACATTCAGAGATAAGTCATTTTGTACATCTATGATTATGTCCTCAGGGTAAATAAAATAGCTTTCCTTAATCTAATAGTACCGAGAAACAAGCAGAAAACATCCTAGATATTTCCATGATGGAATGATTTACACCTCTTTCTTATAAGGTATATTAAATACAACTAGTTTCTTCATTCTTTCATCAGCTCACAAAATGATTGAGCCAGTTCTATACACTTTTTGCTGGTTTAGGGTATGTGGTGAGGGGCAAAGGGGAGAGAGAGAGAGAGAAGGAGAGAGACAGAGAGACAGAGTAAGACAGAGAAAAAGAATGAGATTTTTTTATTAAAGTGTTTTAAATTGTCAGAGAAATAAAGGTTATTTTTCATTTTATTTCAAGCAAGACTAGTACTAGGAGGAATCTGGAAATCCAGATGCTTTTGTGCTTTTATTCTGCAACCTTCATAAGGCAGAAAGAAAAGAAAATTCTCCTTTTCAGACATGGCATGGAAACAGCTTCTTTCTAGAGGGCACCTCATTTATTACTCTGCTTTTCTGATAGAATTACCTGTGGGAAACTGGTGACTTCACTTGTTTTGTTTTGTTTTGTTTTGTTTTGTTTTGTTTTGGATACAATGAGACCCAAATTCCAGCTATTTCCATCTATATTGCCATTGGTTCTTGTCCCTTTTTATCCTTTCAATGTCCTTTAGCCAAAGACCATGAGGACCACACCTGCACTTGAAATATTTGGATGTTTTGGTATTTGCAATTAATAGAGGACACATCATGGAGACCATAGGGTGTCTCAGCAAGAGGATATTAGAAAATATTTATTGTAGAATTTAGGCTCGTGTTAAGTGATTTGCAGTAAGGTTCAAGGAAGCATGCCTCTCAATTGCTTGTTTCAGAAAACAGTTGTTAATTTTATGATTCAGTACTTTTGTGACTCTTATCAAGAAGTGGGGTGACTGACTGCCCCAGCATGATTAAGAGTGAAGGGGTTCCTGGGACACAGCATGTTCAGTGCCCCAACCAGGAAAATCTCAGGCAACCTGGGAGGAGTAGGTTACCCTCCCAAAGGCGAGAGAAACGAAAAGGGGCTAAGACTGGAATTGGTAAGGAAGCAGCACCACACAGAAGCTGGGATCCGGGATGTGGGTAGGTTGACCAGACGTACCATTTTAAACAGGACAGAAGACAATGGTACTGTCTTATTTCAAAGGGTATGTAGGGTCAGCCTCGTCTCACTGCGCTAAATTCAAGGTGTCAGTAGGCTGACCCTATGTACCCTTTGAAACAAGACAGTACCGTTGTCTTCTGTCCCATTTAAAATGTGTGTCTAGTCAACCTAGTTATATTGGTCATTTTTGTGGTTTGGTCAGTGTTCATGTTTTTGCCTGAATTCAGACTGATTACAAAAGTGGTTTCATCTCTAACTTGATCTATTGTCATGAGAGGATGGCCCTGTCTGATGTTGATATTCTGTGAAATTGTTGATTCAGTAGAAGAAACCAGGGTCTAGCTATAAGTGCCAGGCAAGGTCTTAACCACACCAAGCCTTTACACGTTTCCAGCTCTCTGTTTCCAGCTATCAGGGTTGTTTTCCTCTTTTCAATTGCCTCCTTTGGGAATTTGAGGGATATTTTGGGAGTTGGTGTGATCTGGTTAGGAGAACCTTGGTTTCAGCCATATTGCTTCTGTTTCCTAATGAAATGCTTTGGGCTTTGAACACTGAGTAATAAAAATATTATTATCTCTCTGAACACAATTTTTTTAAGAGAGAAATATGTTTGAATGATTGAGACCAAATGTTAAATTACTAAATGTTAAAATTAAAAAATACCAACACTAGTTCTCCTTCTCTGAGATTCAAATTCACATTAGCATATTTCAATGTACTTAGTAACATCGCCATGAAGAAACTGAATTTATTTGATATTGAACACTTTTTGCACAGAGCACATTAATATTTTGATGAACACTAATATTTCATTATTAAACTAGTGTTTTGTAGAAATATTTATTTAGTTAGTTTTGACTCCTGGTTAAGCTTTTGGTTTTTAAAAACTACAAATATATGTAAAGGATAAATAATTGTTCCAATTTTAAATGTTCAATTTAAAATGAAATAAATTTTTAATAAGTTATTGAAAAGAGATAGTTACATGTTTTTCAGATTTGCTAAAAAATATACTAAGAAAAAATATTAAATGGTAGTCGTATTTTTTGAGAAAAAAATTTAGTCAATGAACATATTATGTAGTTGCTTTAGTCACTAAGATTATAACCCTAGTTAAATTGTGAAGCATTATTATAATTACAAATATTGGTTCAATTATTTCAGCTAATTAAAATCACTTTGGTTGTCTCACATATTAATTAAATCAATTGTTTGGTATTTAGTCTTTATAACAATGGAGGGAACAATATGGTCTTAGCTATATTATAACTTCTGGTTATGAACTTTTATCTAGATTCTAAGGACTACCTTGAAGTCAATAGTCCAACAGACCTAAAAGTGGAACACTCTGGGGAAGTAAGTGAGAAAAAGAAAATTGAAGCATTATCAGAATCTTCAGGAAGTATCATACCACTGGCAAGGGTGGTTCCTGCTGAAATTCCATGTGAGGTCAGTAAAAATGCCTTCTTATTTAAGTGACTCTATTGTTTTAATGGATAATGCATTTCCCTTACTTAGCTATGTTATAATCTATATCCATGAACTTTTACATTCACTAGAATGTAAACTCCAACATAACTGGCATTTTTGCATACTTTGTTCATGGCTGTATCCTCAGAACCCAAAACAATGTCTACCAATTAGTACACATTTGATACATAACTATTGAATAATTGGCTATTGGAGAATATATGAACCCTTAATTTTATCAACTATTACTTGATGCATTGCAAACAGATTTTCCATTGCTATATATATCAAGCTACTTAAAAAAAAGTTGGATTCCTATTCACTAGATTAAAGATTTTACTTTCACAAAGGGAAACACATTCTTTAATAGAATTTGAAATTAGCTGTTTTTAGGATCACCAATTTTTCTATCATAAACCATGTATCAGAGGCCTACATTATTAAGTGGAAATATCATAAGAGCTAGAAGAGCTGGTCCTTTTGGAAATAAAAGTATAATGGAGGGGGAGGGGGGTTTCTGAAGGTGACTGTATGAATACATGTTGCTGACATGTTGAAATAAGGCTCCTGTAGAGCCTAATCTTGGGCTGTGAGCCTCTAGACTAGAAACGAATGTTGCTCTCAGTGTCTGTGGTGTCTTTGAGAGGGAGGAGCCAAAGGTACAGGAGAGCCTTGGGAGTCTGCATGCAAGGGCCCTTCTGGTGGAAGCCAGGGGACTCAGACGCGACTGGATGATAGGGGGCTAAATGATAGGGTTGTCCACTTGCTGAGAGATTTGTTCGGAGATGGACCCTCCTGATGATGCTGGGACCAGCAGTGCTGGGGGAAGATGCACCTTCTGTGCAATTGGGCAAAGTTGAATTACCACACCCCAGAGTCCATGTGTAAGCAGAAGAATTGCTGGCTTGAGCTACTGTGCTATTCGTGTCAGGAGAACCAAAACTTCTCTTGACACTACCTTAGAGACCCCAGAACCCTGAACCGTATAGGAAAGAAAAACTGCAGCCTACCTTAAGGACTCAGGAGCTCAAGGGTGGAAGATCAAGCAAAATAATCAGAGCCGGTGGCTTCTATCGAGTCAGAAATAATGGAAGAGCAAGATAAATAGAAAAGACTGTAATAAAAGAGAAATGAGAGGTGTAGGTAAAGTCAAAGCAGAAAAAGCAACAAAACAAAACAAAATCTGGAACTAAAAATAGTTCATCAAGAATTATACAATGAGTTAAATAGCTGCTTTAAAAATATCAGTAACAATAACATTTAAACAATATAAAACCTTCCCATCATTTAATTCGCAGAGACATAAATATTCCAACATTTGACCCCACTGCCCTCCATGGACCCTGCTCCTCACACAGAGGGCTGGTGAGGGTCAGGGGTCTTTCAGTGCCGGCATCCTAGACTAACTTTCATTGATGTGGATATAAGTCTTTCAGACCCTCTGAAGTTAAATGATTTCATTTTCACATGTCTTTTGTGTACCCCACTTTTTAAACAACCCTAAGAGTTGAAAGGTCATCTAAGATTATTTGAGCGCCAGCCCCACACCCTAAAAATTCAGAATATGCTCTGCCAAACATAGTTGTGACAGTCAAAATTTTGTGTTTTCAGAACCTAGATCTAAATCTATAAGACAACTGCCAGGCACCACAGGAAAGATCATTTGTTTCCAAATGAGTGGAAATCATATTCCAGATTTGCTGGGGTAACATTCAGTCTCTGCATATTGTCTGAAAGCACGATCTTCGAATTTACTCCTTTCTGACATTCGCCCAAGTCGTAAATGGACAGAGACCCCTTAAACACATGGCCTTGTCCCCCAGGGGGTGATACTTGACTTGCCTGCTATCTTACAAAATCTAGGAATTCACAGCGCTACGACTGCCAGCACCAGGCCTTCTGGGAGACCCAGTGTCTTCCCCACCCAGTGTCTTCAAGATCTTTCAGTCTCCCCTGGGAGCACTGAGCTGCCTGTGAGTTCTGTCTCGTGGCATCATCTCTCCGATGAACGGGGCCTTGGTTGGCCTCTGTCCTTCTGCTGTCTCTTGCTGTGCAGTTGGCTGGGTCTGGGGACCCACCTCTTAGAGAAGTGCTCTCCCGGTTCCCACATCCGCTCTGGGGAGTCAACCATAGATTATTCAGCAGAGGCAGCAGGGGCTGCTGGGGCTGCTTTTGAACCCAGAAGCCTGCGGGTTTGCGCCCTCTCCCTGGTCCTCTTTCCCAGCACTCTTCCTTTCCGTGCATTTTTCATTTCCTGGGCCTTGTACATCTTGTGCCACCGGCAGAGCAGAAAGTACTTTTCCTTCACCATTTCCTTTCACGCCCTGGTGAGGCCACGCCTGCGGCGTGCTGTGTGTAAGTCACTCCCCGTCTCTGGGAGCGGTAGCACCCAGTGAGTTAACGGGGTAAAGCTGTTACCCTTTCTAAGACCAGCATTCTGTTTTAGTTTTTAGTCATTTCTACAGCCAGGGCATTTGTTTATCTCGTACGTCCCTCCTGATTTTGTCTCGTGTGGTAACTGATGTTGAGAGGTACGAAGTCAGTGAGTTCTACGCCTCCCAAATGCACCCCTTACTCATGTGAGTCTCATCCACCTTTCTCTCCACGACAGAAGGCCGCCCGGGAGGCGTTCTACCTTGGGAATAACATCTAACTACACTACACCTGGACCTGATCTATAATATTATTTGCTGCATAGTTTCCCTATACTGCATATTACTTCAAAGCCCTAATTTCATTAATTTTTTTTTTTTTCAAATTTCCTCAGAGCAGTGGTTTTCATCTGGGAGTGATTTTACACCCCCCCCCCTCACCCCTTCCCTTAGGGGATGTTTGGCAAAGTATGTATTCACTTTTGATTGTCATAATTGGGGGGCTGCTACTTGCATCTAACAGGTAGACATCAGGAATGCTGCTAAACATCCTATAATCCTCTGGGTAGTCGCCACAACAGTGACTTCTCTGGTCCCAAAATGTCAATAGTGCCAAGGTTAAATCCTGTCTCAGAGGGTAGCAAATATATTCATACCCCTCATAGTAGTAAATAACCATCGCATCCACTAATAATGGCTTCATAAATTCAGTGCTCCTCCTTCAGAGACAGCTCTGTAATCCACCCCGTTGTTCTGTGACCGCTTGCTAGCGCTGTGTAACCTGTGAGCAGTGGTACCTGTCACCCTTTCTGTGGGTTTTACCTAATGCTTTAGGGGAGCAACTCTAATGGTTTTCCTGCATTTGCTCTCTGATGCCTCCTGCCTCTCCCGTTATGCCTGTAAGCCCTGCCACAGGTTCAGTAATGACTTCTGTATTTCTTCTTTAGTAACACCATCCTAAAGAGCAGTTAGGAGTGAGCTTGTTTTCTTTATCTTGTTTAATCTGTGTAGGCAGGTCTTCAATTCATCATTTTCCTTCCTTTTTGGTAGAATCTATTCTCAGCCATCTCAGCTTCCTCCCCTGAAAATCTCCCTTTAATGTAACGGATATTCCTATTGATGCCACTGTTCTGACGTAAGACAAATGTGTTTTTAAAACCAGTCCAGTGCCTTGTTGATTTCTGGAGTTGATTTAATTCTTGAAGTGTAACCACTAAAGGCCTTCCAGGTGGCTTTCTCAGCATTTTTCATCTGAATCCTAGAACACAGCATATCCCCTAATGAAGACCTTCATTGTATTGGACCTATTTGTTGACATACCTCTGTGGCTGCAACCATAATATGAGACTGTACACCCGTAGTATAGACCACAGATTGTGTAATTAACAATTCTGGGGAAACTCTGAGACTGTATGAATGGGTGTGACTTGTAAACTCCCATGGGAAAACCACAAGAATCTCAGAAATGACCTCCTACCTGTTTATCCCTTGGCCCTGAATCCAGAGTAAAGCAATATACAGAAGCTCACCGCGCTGCCCACTTACCTGACATCAGGTCACTTGGTTCTTGGTAGCCATCCTTAAACTGAAGTCTAATCCTGTGATTTGATTGAAAACGACAGTAAAAGTAGGAAAAAATTATTATGTATATTAATGCCAAAAAAGTGTACGTTGTGAAGTGCTCTCTCTTCTTGGTGGAAAGGTTTCTCAATGATCAGTAGATGTATTTTCCCTTTAACCAAGTGGTTCTCAAACTAAGATGCCTACAGGGCCTACTGGTGGAGTTTTTTTGTTTGTTTGTTGGTTGGTTTTGCTTGTTTGTTTTTAATAATAATACCTAAACTCTCTACCCAGTGACTCAGATGTAAATGGCCTGGACATAGGGAGTTTAAAAATATTCCCAGGTGATGATGAAGGTGAGAATTAGCAGGCAAATTTGGAAGCCTTGCCATAGCCTAATCCTTGTTCTGCTGTTAAGGGTCAGATCAGTGACAGCTGTAGCAACCTGGACAGTCCTGGCTTAGTAAGGCCTATGCATCTATGCTTGTTAAGCTGGTGGCTACTAAAGTTGTCGTGAATATAGGAAAAGAGCCATTGGTCTGTTCACAAAAGTCTAGTAATTTGATATGATGATCCACGAGGGTCAAAGTTCTTTGTTGCCTATGCTTAATAAATCACTTAAGCCGAAAGACACCCACCCTGACAGAACCAGAAAATTTGCTATCTGTATGTCACATTAAAGACCTAGTTCCTGCCCTTTTGTTTGGGTCTCAAAGTTTTTGACTAATGCAGCAAAACATGAGAGATTTAAAGTGATCATTATTATACCATAACCCTTTCTCTCTCTGAATACTCAGTACCAAGTAAGGGATAAAGGGAAAAGATTGAAAGCAAAATAACAGCATAACTGATAAAACTAAATTTATGACCATTTACATATCCTAGCATTTTCTGCGTGGAATTGAGTGTGTGCATACAATTTTGTCTTTAATTAAGATGTCCACAATTATTAAGGACAAGGGCTGTACGAGTGCAGGCCTTCCCTCCCAGAGCAGGCCACTTCCCACATGGGGACACAGGCAGCAGATGAGGCTACGAATCCTGGCAGATAAGAAGTAGCACTGAGTAGGCTCAATCTTAAAAAGTCAGATTTTTTTATAGACTTATTCCATCTTAATTTGAAAATATATACAGACTGACACATATGTCCAAAGTCCTTGCAAGATGCTAAAGTGATACGAAAAAATTAAAATTCCTTCAGGATGTTTAAAATCTAGCTGGGATGTGAGACACAGATTGAGAGTGGAGGGCATGACTTCGATTCCTCTGGAAGTTGTAAAACTTCTCATGGGCTAAAGCTGTAGGAAGGATTTGTGGAGCTGGTGAAATCTGAGTTGGATCTTGGAGAGGATAAGTATGGGGAGAGGGAAGGAGATAAGGACCTAAATGACATGCCAACATTGTGCACAAATGGGATGAGCTGCCTAATCAGCAGGGCCCAGTGCAAAATGAGAATGCCAGAGCCTTTGTTCAAATCATTAAGCACTACAAGGCAGTGGCAGCGGAGTATTACAATAAGTGCAGGACGCCTCCAAGCACAGGGCCCTGTGCAACCACACAGGTTGCATGCCCTGGAAGCTGGCCCTGGGTACGAATGAACATGCTCAATGCCTCATTTGGGGTGGTCAGCATGCTTGTGTTTTGTTTAGAATTTTTCTCTAGAAATGGTGGAAAGGTGGAGCCATGCCCTCTATTAAGGAGGGAATTGGATGCATAAGAAGCAGCCTGTGTGAACATTGATGAGTGAGAATGAGTTGACTGGGTGAATAAAACATTGGACGAGAAGTCAAAGTTCAATAAGAAGTGATGTTCAAATGGAAGTGAACTCTGAAGAATGTTGAAGCAAAGGACTGGGGATCTGAACCAAGGTGAAATGGGGAGGCATTACAGATTTGAAGGCAGGTGCAGGTATGGGCAACAAGGGAACTAAAGAACCATGTTTGAAGTGAGGTCCTGAGATGGGGAGGTTACAGGCAGGAGGAACAGGAGGCACTCACAGTCCTGACCTTCAGGACTGAGGAAGCACTGCACTAGGAGAGGAAGGGTCTCTGGCATGTGGGATATGAGGGGCAAAGGCAGCAGGGAGGATAGTGGTAGTTCCCTTGGGATGGGGTCCTTTCTCGATGTGCACTTTCATTGGTGAGGAGAATTTAGATCAAAATGCCCTGTGGGCAAATATTTGGGAGAACTGGACTGGACCCTGGAGGAAAACTCCCCTGAGTGGGTGTGTGCCAGCTGAAATAACTTAGTAACATCGTGTATTTATAGAAACTCTTTGGTACGGAGCATTAAATATGTAAGCTTTATTGGTGGGCGATTTTTGCTTAGGGAGATAACATTTAAATATGAGAACTTTGAAATTAATGACTTTTGGGTAATCATGATTTTATAAGAGCATATAAATGAAGTTCCTGTTTATTTTGTGAGGGACTGAAATTTAGTTTGACTTTGAAGAAAGCCTTTGAAGGGTGATATCTGATGTAATCATGAAAAGAGTATATTGTTTTAGTTATTTTATTTTTTGGTTGGTTCCCTGAGCAGGAATCAAACCCAGGCCATGGGCGGTAAGAGCGCTGAGGCCTAACCACTACACCACCAGGGAACCCCCCTGTTTTAGTTACTTGGAAGGGTTAAATGACATGATGTAAAGAACAGTGCAGATTTTGAATTTAGCTACTTCTGATTTATCTGCAGATGTAACTCTGTATTATTTACTTTGTTCATGAAAGAGAAAAATAATACTCTTCCATTTTGGTTTTGGGGTGTGTGTGTGGGTATGTGTGTGCTGGTTAAGATGAAAGGAAATACATAAAAAAATCTTAGAATAAATTTTGGTATAAAATAGATGTTCAATAAATATTTATTCCTTTCCTTTTTCTGTATTAATTTCAATCTTCTTATCCCTAATTTAAAAATATTTTTTCCAAAAAAGTTTTAAATACTCTTATTGCCTTTATATTTAGGTTTTTCACCTTAATAAATCTTGAAACTTTTAGATTTAAAACCTTTAGTCAACTCAACAAACTTCATAGATACTCATCCTAAATAGAGTAACCAGAGAATCTCTATTAGGTAAGATTTAAAACCGTTGGACTTCAAAAAAAGAAATCATCATCTGTAAATTTTAAGAGATTTTGAACTTAAACCTGTTCGATCCTTTTATTTGTGGATAAATGCACCAAGTTCTAGAAAGGTGGAGGGAAAGTGTGTGAAAAAGGATTGGTTAGCCATGAGTTACAGTTTTCCGGGGAGGTCTGTGAGGCGATGCTCATTACGGTGATTAAGGAGCCTCACGCGCAGGGAAGAGGCAAGGGAGAAAGGGAATAGCTATGTCCTCACTGTTGGTTCAGTTGCAAAATACAGTATTGAAAAGAAATTTAATAGCCAAGTTGGTAAACCCAGAAAGTGGTGAGAATCACATTAACATATTGTTTTTTTTAACATGGTTGAAACTATGGACGTGTTAGGAGACATATAATGATCGTGTGCAACGTTTCTCATTAATAAATGTAATGGGTTATTTGGTTACTGTAAACATTTTCAAATGCTTAATTGGGTTATATTTTTCCATCTTGCAGAATCCTGGTGAAATATTTATTATTTTGAGAGATGAAGTAATTGGTGGGACTGTGGAGGTGGAATTTCTGTCAAATAATAACTGCATTCGAACACAGCCAGCCCTCTGGAACAAGACGGTCTGGTGTATAAAAGCTCTAGGTAAGAAGTGTTTTATGCTTTAATAAATATAAAACATTATCCTGAGTTTCTTTCAATAAATTTATGATAAATGGTTTCACTTCCCTACAGAAACTAATATTGTTCTGCAGGTGTTTCCTGTGTTTAACTTTCACATACCCAAGGTTATTATTATTCATCTAGATTTACAAAAGTACCAATGTATAAGTTATGAGAAATTAGTTGGTGTACCATGTAGTGAAACAACAGCCAGTAACATCTCATGATTTCATATGTATCAGCAGAGAGCCCTTTGTCTATGTCAGCTATTAAATATGGAACCAACATTATTAGCTTTATTGTAGTAAGATTAGCAGATATTTGGATTTTTATTAATTAACTTTGAACTTTTTCTCCTCTCTCTCTCTCTCTCTCTCTCTCTTTTTCTTTCTCTCTCTCTCTCTCTCTCTCTTTCTCTCTCTCTCTCCCCCTCCCTCCCTCCCTCCCTCCATCCATCCTCTTTTTGTCATGATCCTCTGTATATTTTTGGTTGTTCTGAAAAGCATAGATCTTTTTCATTATCCTATTATTATCATACCATTTTTATATGCAATCTTTCTCTCTTTTCCTTATTTACTTTATGACACTAGCCATTTCATGACCCAGCTTTGCTTGCAGCATGATAAACTGTATCAGATTAAAAATTCCAGATGGAATAATTGTACTGGACACAATAATTGTACTAAAATCAAAATCTAATGTATTAATTTCTGAATATTTTATATAAATGTAGGAATACTTGGTTTTTTATTTTATGATACCTTTTTACAATCACAGAATAAAATTGCCTTATAAAACTTCATAAGTATAAACTTCATAAAATATTTTAAAGTAAAAGTAGCGAATCTTACTCTAAATTTTAAAATGCAGTGAAAATATTTAAAATTATCGAGTCTGTCAAATACATCCCAGGCCTTTTTCACCCTTTTAGATATAGCTATTATGAAGTAAGTCTATGTACAGAGCATCTACATACCTTTTCTGTTTTGTTAATGCAAAGCATGTTTCCCCTCCACGGGTTTCTTTGCATAGCTGAGGTCAGAATCGGGCTGTAGAAAGGAAAGACTCTCCACCAAGCATGTGTAAACATTTCATACCTTGTCACAGACAAGAACGTGCAGAAGTGAGATGGGAAAGATGTCTCTCTGTCTCTTTCCTCTCTTTGGCCAAGTTCCCTACGTTCTTATGCCACATTTTGAAATAATTTAATGAACAATAATTTCTAATTCATTTTGGAGTTGAAACTAAATCCAGTTGAACTAAAATCACTACAGAAAAATCAACATTGCAAATTAAGAAGTACTTAGATAATACGTATTTCCCAAATAGCAGAACAAAATGTCAAATAAAATTATTCCTATTAAGTTTTGTTATTAAGTTTACCTAGTGGCTAAAACCAGTGCAAATAATAAAATATTTAAAAGTGAAAATGTTTTTCAGAAAAACAGAAAACTAATATTTCACATCTTCCAAGATATATATCAGGCCTTAATACTGTCTATGTGACTGAACAACAAATTTGTAGTAAAAACAATAAATCATTATTTACCAGTTATACTAATTAAACCTCTCAAATCTGTTCTTTCAACTGGTATGTTCTGTAAGTTAATAATTGTTTTTATGAAATGTTGTTTGCTATGCACCTGGGACTGTGGATGGGTCATGCCTCAGCAGAATTTCCCAAAAGTCTTATTTTCTCTGCTTCCTGGCACTGTTTCTTAAAATTCTTTGAGCCCTGGCAAGAAATACATTTTGTATCAGGACCCAGAACATACGCATAATTAAAACAAAGGCTTTAAAATCAGTAGTTAGGCTAATGGTGTCAGCCACACATGTAAAAATGCTTGGGTGTTGTCACTCATTTCACAGCAAGAAAAAGTTATTCAACTGAAAATCTTTTCCAAAACTTATTGGGGAACTAAGGTTGCAGGGCAAATCACCACCCCAAAATCTGGAATAAAAGGTCAACCAAGAGAGCGACATCCAGGATCTGCTTTCTTGGAGCAGAAGTCACTGCAGCCAGAACTGGTAGGATACGTAACTGGCACTTTTGATGGATTGCTGGTGGCTCGGTGGGTCTAGCTTGAGAGTACAAATCTCTTGGGCACTCAGTCTTATAAGGCACCTATAATTTTGTGGGATTTACCTCCAGGAACCTTACCTGGTTCTCAGAGTGAAGATCTAGGAAAGATCTTCTGGAGGCTCTGCCAGGTCAGAGGAAAAATAATCACAGTGAAAGGCTCCTCATGTGTTCTCTATGGCAAAGGCCACTCACCAGGAGACACCCCTCCACCAGAGCCTATCCCCCCTGCGGGAGGGCACCCATCTACCGTTGGCCACTCTAGACCTCCTGTCTCACTTACGGTGGGGACGGAAAAGCTGTGCCCCAGCAGACACACGTGGGAAGGCCACACCCAGAGACACAGGCCCATGTAGAGACAGAGACTTAATGGGAACAACAGACGGCATCGCCTCCCCACAGCCTGACCACAGCACCATCACAGTGTTCAGCGTAATGGCAGCAGGTTACAGCTGAAAGGATTGCAAGATGCAGAATCTTTCTGAGGAGGAGTACTTAGGGAAGTTCAAGGTCAAAAGACAAGACAAAAACAAAGACAACAGAGGAATTTCAAGCTTCTGGTACCTATAGTTACAGCAAATATTAAATGTAGCTTATTGTAGCCAGATGACTATAAATTCTCACAACACACCTATTTACTTCAATTCTTACAGCTGACATAATATGTTTGGTTTTCAACTAGAAATTACAAGTCATGCCAAAAGCCACAAAAAACAGTCTAAAGAGTTAAAGGAAACATCAGACCAGATTGAGATGTTACACAGATGTTGGAATTATCAGACGGAATTTTAAATAACTCTGATTAAAATGTTAAGGGCTATAATGGAAAAGTAGACAACATGCAAGAACATATGGACAATGTAAGCAGAGAGATAGAAGTTTCATTTCTTTTCATTTTTTTCAATGCTATTCAAAACTTACTAAATTGAAATCATGATATACTAGTGAGTAACAAACCACAGCAAGAGAAAGTATGCTTTACAGCTGCACTGGCCTACATTGTGGCCCATATTGCAGTCGTGCATCTGGTTATTGAAACTTTATTATAAACAAATTTAAAATTCAGTTCCTCAGTTGCACTAACCATATTTCAAGTGAATTATTAGAACAAAACCCATCATCTCAGAGTATTTAATTCATAACACTGAGAGTATAACAGACTTCTTTTTTCTCTGCACCAATTATGGAGTATGAGAGAAAGCCCAGCATGCCGTTAAAGACCGGTGATCTATCCAGAATCTGCATCTGGCCAAAGAAACACTTAACTAGTGACCAATAGTGCTGTTTTTATTTTGTGTGGAGCCATTTACTGGGTAATTTTAGACAAGTCTCTTCATCATCCTATGCCTCAATTTTCTTTTTGATAAAATAACTTACCTACTTACATTTCAAGTACTCACAGGATTTTTGGAGACAAGGGTGCTAAGATGTAAGACAACAGTTGAACAGACATCTAACTGAGGGACAAAGTGTCCATCTTTCCCTCTAGCAATTCCCTTTAACATAAGGAATGCATTTTTTTTTTCTAGAATAACTCACCCTTGGCTTCTGGATGGGGTATGGTAAAACCATTTAAAAACTTTAAGGGAGGGAAGAGAATTAAGGGGACCGTCTTTATAAATATGGTACCCCCTATATTGCCCCTCCCTTCTCTTAGTCCTCTGTTTATATCGCTTGATAAAAATTCACCAAATTGGTTTGTCCCCTTTTCCCTTTGGGGACTCCTGCTTGGGAGGCAGTTTATCAGCACAGCACTGGGATAAAGAAATGGAGGCCTCGTTAAATAAGAAGGTTTCTGCAGGACACATCTGTCGATATCTCATTAGTCAGAAGTTAATCCCAAGGTCCTATCTAGATGAAAGGAAGAATGGCAGACCTAGTCCTTGTAGCTGGATAGAGATCTCCAACCACAAACCAAAATGTTTCTGAAAGGAAGAGTAGAAATTGGCGTAGGCAGCTAGCATTTTCTGTTAGAGAAGTGTACCTCTAAGACCGACTATTCTAGTGTTTCCTTTATGTGAATACCTCCTCCTAACCTGTGTGTGTGTGTGTGTGTGTGTGTGTGTGTGTGAACAGTCTCTCAACTTGGAAGCATGATCAAATACTATGAGATCTCCTTCTTACATTTCTCAGAAAGAATTCTCAGGTTTTTTCCATCCAACCAAATACTATTCTACATTAATGTTCTTTTTTAAATGTGTGTTTCTGACTTAGTAACAACTCAAAGAAAAACAAAATTATGTTAAAGTACAATTGTACCAAACAGAGAAGAAACCCTAAGATGTTCTTTCTTGAAACGCTTTTCCTTTCCCTTTGGACACACTTCCAAATCTTAACCTGATTTTTGGATTTGAGAAAAATCCTCTGCTTTTGCCTCCTTCCTTTCCCTTTCATCTCAATAACTTGATGTGCTTAACAATTACTTGGTTTTCTAAAAATCGCACCTTCCCGAGGCCATGGACAGGTTTGTGTCTGACACAGACAGTATTGTGCTAAAGAGATTTAAGGTTACCGTAGTCCCAGGTGATGCGAAGCCTTATAAAAATGCACATGAAGGCTTCAAACTAGAAAAATTAACTGAGTTTTACTCACTCGGAAGGGCGTATTCCGCTGTGGGACCTACAGCCCCACCAGAAAACTATTTCACACAGCGGGGGAGCAGCCAATTAAAAGCTGAAAGGAATGAATTCACCAAGATGTAGCATCTCTTATTAATTAGAAAACTGTGTTCTGAGTAAGGTAAATTATAACTTTACATTTCATTAAAGAGCATGAAAAACACTTGAAGGTGTGCCAGATACTGTGCTGAACTTGTTTAAGAAAGAACAACTAGAAAATTTTCTAAATATCTCGACTCAGGAAGATGATTTTAACATATACAAAATTGATATTCAGTTTTAGGCATGACCAAGGTTTTGAAGCTACTGATATTTATTGAATAATACGTTCTAATCAAAAAGGAGTCATGTTGATCTGACTTTCCTGGAAACATTAGGTGGGTCCATTTGAGGTTTACCACATGGTAAAGGGTCCAAATTGGGTCGTAACGGAACACAGCTTCTCAGACAATGGCAATACAGAAAGCTCTAAAGTAATGGATTTTTAAAATATCTTTTTTTAACGGAATTAGTGACTATAGCTTTCACTCTTCAGAAATACATTTTAATTATATTTTTCCCAAATTTCTGCAGTCTGTCCCTCATCTGAAAGAACAGACCACTTAAAACACGGAGACAGGGAGGGTTGACAAAGATACTTGGAGATCCCGGAACTTGAGATTTGAAATTTAAATAGAATTCCTTTTTTACTATTGCTCCTCTGTAAGTGTACCATGTACGATGGGGACAGGAAGTTCCATATTTTTCTTCCATCGTAAACCTGTTTTATTCCTTGTAGCTGATTCTCATACCCTTGCTTGGTTTGGTGATTTTGACCAATATTTGTGAGTCCTTCCATTGTTAAGTGCGACTTGCCTACTTTAGTCTAGACAATAAATGGCAGAATTCCCTCTTCCTCTCTTCTGTTGAATTCTTAACATTAATTGGTTTTATTTTCTTGAAGACCTGTAAAAAGTAAACATCATAGTGACCATAGTTAAAGTAAAACAATTCTCAAGTTGTACTGGCGATTATTCATAAAAAGGCCAACTCAATAATATGTTATGAAGGAGGTCCTCCTAAACAGATAAATCCATAAGAAGTCCTCCTTGATAAATGGGTGGAAACAGTAATTAGCTCTTAACTTAATAACTGACATTGACACACACACAAAAAACAGCACTTCAACGGCATTTCTCTGGAGGATTACTCTAAAATCAACATCATTATCAATAGACCTAATGCCAAAATTTTGAGTCAAGTAATGACTCAAGCTATCAGAAATAAATTAGCTCACTTTCATGTTAGATTCTAAAGAAATTAGAATGTTTTAAGTATTCTATATCAAAGAACCAGCAAGCAAATCTCACCAAGTATCTCTCACAATTCATCACCTGACTTTCAGCAAGTTAACACCCCATTGTAAAACTAATAACCTCTTTTCTGATGAACAATATCAACATTTTAAAATCACCTTTATGAAATCTGTTGAATTTGATTTCATTTGACTCCAGTAACTTCTGAACCCTCCTTACCTCACGGGCACAGTTTGTAGCCGATGAGAAGTACTTTACAACTTTCAGTTTTTTGTTATGATTTATCTTTCATTCTTTACTGGATAAACACTGTGGGAAGACAGAACTTTTCTACATGTATTTCCTTTGCAATACAGTCAAGTGTCTAGTCCAGCAATACGGGAAGAGGAAATTTCACCCTCTCGACCTAGTTAAGCTGAAATTGCTTTTGTTGGCTTTAAATTTCCCTGAGCAATATCATAAGAGATCCTTTAACCTCTTCAGGAGATAAAGTAAAATTAACGCTTATACCTTAAGAATGTTTAAATATTCAAAGCTTCATTAGGTGGCTAAGGTTAGAACTGGCTTTTTGATCTTTTACTTAATGGCTTATTCCAAATCCCAGATGTTTGGGTGACAATTTTGCAGGAGACTTCGGAAAATGTCTCTATAACAGAGTGACATTTTTTAAAGTGTGTTCTAAAAATGAATTTAAAGGGCTAATTTTTTTTTACTTTTGTTACATTAAAACACAATGACTTTTCCATTGAAATGATTGTTTATGATTATTCTTTCATGAAGAGTCCCACATCCTTAGGGGACTCGTTCGTTCGTTAGAGAAGAGTTCACAGTGCAGTGGATCAGTTACTTCAAATGCATGTTCACACAACGGCTTTGGGTAAATGTGTGGTGTAACTAGTACTTAAATAGTAGAGCATTAAATCTTGACTTCACAAGCGTTTTTTATTATAACCAATTGCATTAAATTTCTATAAATGTAATTACTTTTTCTCTTTTCAAACGCAATTTTGAGAAACCTGCTTTTAATATATGGGAATTTTCTTCAGAAGAAGAATAACAAATACCCGACCTTTTTATGAACAGCTTTATTGTTCTAAATTCTAAAGTATTATGTAAAGATGATTATAGATTATTTTAAAAAAGAAAGTTAGTAGTTAGGGAGAAAGGACTTAGTGATTTGCTTTTACCATAATTTTACCATGTGTTCTTATCTAACAAGGCTTTTTTTAAAACAATTAAGTCTAAATTGTATTTTGTATTGTGGTGTCTAACTTCTAAAGATAAAAAAGAAAACATTTAAGTGCCAAAAATTGGTAAAATTGTTATGCATTTTTAGAGCCTCCCTTCATATTTTCTAAGAGATATAGTAATGTGAGACATGCATTATATACTGAGCTCCTAATTCTTGTTTCTATTTTATAAGACTTTCCTGCTGGCTCTGTTATTGTCAACATCTACTGTGATGGGATCATTAAGGCCACAACTGAGATTAAATACTACACAACAGAAAAGGCTATGCAGCACCCGGGAGTGGCAGGTCCAGGGGATGCTGTGTGTCAGGTAAGTTGATCTTTCCATGAAGTTGAGGAGGAGCTAATGTGGGTTGAAAGAATCCATGCTTTGGTGTAAAGTCTGTATGTTGGTTGCACAGGAATGAATTACTGACCAATAGGAAGGGGGAAAGCTGACCTCCGTGGTGCAGAGATGCAGATAAAGTAGTTTGCTTACATCAGACATTCCTGATAATGTCACTGGGAGACAGGTTGCCCATTACAAAATAGCTATTGTAATAGGCTCCTTTTAAAGCTGTCACAGAGCAGATAAGGAAGGACAGAAGAGCTAAAGCCTTTAGAAATTAATTCACCCTTTATCCAGATCTGGACAAAAGTCAAGTCATCTGATGCTTTGAAGTTAAGGCACCAGACAAACTGAGAGTCCCACCAAAGAGGGAGCAGGTGGTTAATCTAGAAATTGTTTTCATGTGGAAATTTTCAGATTCGGTGTATGTTTTTCTTAGTTTCATTCATCACTATTATCTGATAGTGAAGCTTATTGCTTTCAGTTAATAGTGTTTATTAGGAAATCCAGAAAGTTAAATTTTTCGGGGAAGTACTTGCATACGAAGAGGCATTTGTAAACCTCGGGTGGCTTCTCGATTGGATAAACTGTTTCTCAGCAATGTGATGTGGTGAGGGGTCTGTGGTCTTCTCAAAGGGCCCCTGTTTGGGACACTCTCCAGTGGGTGTACGTGCTGTAAATGCCCTCCCCTCATGGACTTAGAATTAACAATTGCACTTGGATTAATTTATGCCAATAGTTTAATTTCTCCATTTTATTTTGTCTTTTTGTTACCTGACTCACTTTCAATCAAGAGAAATCTTGCTTAATATGAAACGTCCATCCTTTATGTGCTTATCCCATCAAATTTTCACAGTGCAATATGTAGGTAACATTTCTTTTTATAGCTACTTGATAATTAGAATTACAACCTTGCTTAATTGCCTCTGTATGTGTGTGTGTGTGTGTGTGTGTGTGTGTGTGTGGTGGGAGAGGGAGAGGGAGAGGGTGAAAGTGGATAGAGACAAAGAAAGATGTGGTCAGATGAGCAATGTGATCTTCAAATTCACCACAAGACCAATCTGTAAGAACTTGTAACAGCACCGTCAGTGAGAGTGAAGGCTCTCATGAAGTCTTACATGTTTAACCTAGTTTGGAATTGGAGGTTTGGTTATTTCTTTTGTGTGACACATTTTTCTATTAGAGTTCTCCTTTATGAATGACATGTTTTTGTAACAATGGAAAAGGTAAAAGTGTCTTGGAGAAGGACAAGGAATAAAATACCACTTGTCAAACTGAGGAGTCCGTGGACATTTGACAATATGTCTATTTTGTAATTGGAAAGCGAGAACAAAAGTAATAACCTGAAATACAGGTTGTTCCATTTTCTTGTGACAAGTCTGCCTTATCTTCTACTTGAAAAATTCTACTAATTACCAAAAGATTGATAAAAGTGATGTATTGCATTATTCATACAGTCAGCACAGAAGTAAAGAAGTCCCCAAAACTCATCTTTGTGTTGGTTTTGCCTTTGACAGAGGAAAAAAATCCTCTGTATATAGTGAAAATTAAATGTAATTTATGATTCTTGGGCAGTTTTTGAAAATTCTGTAATATGAAAGTTATAATTTTTTTCTACAGATTTAAGTGAATAAAAACTGTTTTGCATAGCTTTTAGATGACCAGAAAATGTCAAAAATGAGAGGCGAGTAAGTGCTATGAATGGGTCTGAGGATTTCTCCCTTCCACCAAGCCCTGGTGGTCTAGTGAAAGGAAGAAGGTTGGACAGTCACAGCTTGATTCAGGCTTTTACTATCAGGACAGAGCTACTTAAACTCGACACGAGAGTACTGAGAGGTAGAATTATTCTAGCCTGGTGACAGCAGACCAGAGTATAAAAAGAGACATTAAGAGATTAGGCTTAATATATACAACGTAAGATAGATAAGCTCGGAGGTTTTGCTCCTATCATCAGGAGCCCTAGACGTGTTATAAGATTAGATTAGACAAATTCTGAGACAGATCGCAGACCAGACCAAGCTATGCTATCACACAGCTCAAAGAAGGAAAAGGTGCTATTCAGTCAGACCTCATCACGTCTTAGATCAGGTATGTCACAGGGTTTGGACCTGTTATGTTATCCCTACTATGAAGTCGTTAAGATGCTAAATGGCAGACTCTACCCTTGATGTAAAAGAAGAAACCACAGGGACATTTTGGGGGTCTGTTTTAGGGATGTTTGGCCTTGAAGGAGGTGCCCCAACCCACATTGCTTCTCCTTGCAGGCATTTGGATTTTCTTGCACACAGATTGTATTTTTGACATTTGGCTGTGCTTCCACACAGATTATATTTTTTAAATTGTGTAAAAAACCTTTGCTTTTATTTCCAGTATAGGACATTACAGTAATTGCTTCTTTCATATGCTTGCTACTCTATTGTTTGTTTGGGAAATTTGGATATTTTGCAAATAGTCCACTGAACATGTCTATTCAAATAACAATATACATTGTAATCTTAATTCAAATAACAATATACATTGTAATCTCATTTACCATAGTTACTGTGTGTTTGTAAGAACATATACCAGTAGATTTTAATTTTTTCAATATCCTACCTACTTAGCTAAAATGGCATATTAAAGAACTATTCTGAGTTTTCCTATAAATTTTAATGGTAACTGTGGACATAAGTATTCCTAAAAATTAGTAATACTAGTATAATACTTCTTGTTTAAAACCATTTAAAAATTATTGGGCGTATAACCACATGAATATTCTCTGAATTTGAGGAATGGAATAATGAGAAATCTGTGGGTTTTATTTTTCAGTAATACTAGAATGTGTAATAAGAGACCTTATATTATCATTTAAAAGCTGTTGGGCATGTAGCAAAATGACCCTTCTGTGAATTTGAGAAAATAAATGATAATGAGAAATTGGATTTTCTTAGTTTATTTTTAATGATGTCCATTAGGTTTTAGAATACTTTACCAAAACCAGCTTAATTATCTAACTGCTTCCTAAAATCATTACATCTTTTTTGAATAGATACTAAATTGCAGCCCATAGTTTCATAAAAACACAATACTCAGATTATCACCTCAAACAGTGAATTCAAGAGAGATTCAATGAAAAAACTCCAAAGCCCAACTTGGGAAGATAATTAGAATTCAAGTACTAGTGTTAGAAATACTGGTAACTCCTATTTAACTGAGATAATTAAAACCCTTGAGACTTTTATACTAATATTTATGGAAGTGTCTAGGGGCAACAAAGTTAACTTTTATAGGAACAACTGGGTACAACCTAAAAACCAAGTTAAGTTGAAATGCCGATAGGACATAACATTATTAATCAAAGCATTAGGATCATATTTGTTAAAAGAGTATTTGAAATGGTATAACGCTAAATAATAATTCGTAGTTGTATTTCTTATTGGTAAAATGGTATCTTTGTGTTGCACATATTTATCATTTTGCATGTCTTACTTTAGACTTACTGAAATCCTGTTTTCACCTTCATATGAGATACACTTCATTTCCAGTTTTTGTTAAATTGTATATATTAGTCAGTCTTTGGTTTACTACCTGCAAATGTTTAATACAGTATGAAGCCAGATGGACTTGGGATGAGAGAAGGTACAGGCTTAGGGAATCTTCATAGCATGAGGAATTTCCCAGGTGTGACTAGTTCCCTTAAAGGTTGTTAACAGTTGTCTCCCCTAAAAACAAAACAAAACAAAAAACCAGGAGATTCTTTCCACCAAGACATACTGGGAACTCCCAGACCTTTCAGTAATGTTTTCAGGTCCGTGTTGCCCTCAGAAGGCTGATGGACACATTTCTTCTTCTTTTCGTCTTCTCCTATTTGTAAGAGATACAGATGTATCTAGTCCCTTCACCGTGACCCCAGTGTTACCTGAGACACTGCTTTGCTGCACACTTCCAGTGGCTCGCTACATCGCCTTTGAATGGCACTCAAGGCTGTAGGGTCACAAATCTTTTCCAACTCAACTCCGACCACAGCATACCCTCTGGGTCTTCTAAACTCGCTTCGTGATTCCTGTGTTCTAGCCACCTGGATGGCTCGCTCTTTTAGAACACACCATGCTGTCCCTGCCCCCACACCCAGCTTCATGACGGTGGGGCACTGTGTTTCCTCCTTGCATATCCGGTTAATTTTGCACAAATTGTTCTGACACATGGGACACAATGGATAATTATTGCTTAAAAAATGGAAAAACACAAGCGATTGCTGTTTTTCTAGTCAGATTTGAAATTAAGTGAAAAACTATAGTATAGGCATATACATAAGATATGAAGAGAAATGAATCTACCTTCTCAAAGGGACTTTCATTTGTTCATAAAATTGAGTGAATGAATCGGATGCTCTGAAAATGAGAAACTCACATAGGTCCATGATTCTAGAACAATGAGGAATGCGTGCTATAAACTTTTCTCCCTCGGTGACGCTAATACACATCCCTACTGACTTTTAACAACCATCCATTCCAGATTGCAGTCTTGCCTTTCCTTGGAACATCGAGGAAATAGTTCCTACTCAAAAAACGCCGAAGATCTTACCTGTCACTCAAAGGATGGCGTGTTGGCTCCCCTGCCCGTTCCGGGCAGGCAGCAGCACGGCACAGGAAAGCGAGTTCTCCCAGGAAGCCAGAGCAGAAGTTAGATTCTTTTGCTGAATCAGCAATCGCTTCATGAGAGCTTAGTTTTCTTAGTGCTAAACGCACTTTCCTCCTGTGCACAATGAGGAAGCCAGAGTATACGGTGTCCACTGTCACGTCCAACACAAGTATCCGTAATTGAAAGCCAAGGAGAAAGATACTTACATTGGAAATTATGACCGCTCTCTATTAAAGAGGCCTGACCTGCGTGTGTGTGCCCTCGACGCTGCCTTTGTTTCACTTAGTTTGCCGTCCTTCCTATTTCTCCCTTCAAAAAAGAAGGAAATAATTTGACTTTCATGTGTCTTCCATCAGTTTTATTAGTTGTTTCACATTTCTGGTGAAAGATTTGGAATGAGTAAAGAAAGAAGGGTCAAATAAAAGGCAATTTGAAGATTTATTTCTGGATTCATTTTTTTGTATTTGTGCCCCTTATAAGAACGGACCAAAAGCAGAAGGCATATCTATTGAAATCGGTATCGCACTGACAAACGAAGTGACATTTCCTTTGTACTTTGTCTCCGCCTGTGGTAATGGTCGAGAGGTGGCTAACGATACCTGATCGGGGTCGTTCAGACCTAACAGTGATACTCCCCTCAATTATAAATCATTAAATCAAGCATGAACATACCATGTAGTGCACGTTTACCTAGAGGAAAACAAAGAAATGGGTTCATTTTAACAGCAGACATAGCAGTGATTATAGGGCAAAATAAATATTTCCGAGTGCAGTCACTTCGCTGTTAGCACCCCCGGACTGCTGGTTCTCTACTCTATCTTCTAAGGCACCCTGACTGTTCTCATAGTTACTGGCCCCATATGTTTGACCTACGTTTAGGATATATTTTATTAAAGACTTAACTTACAGTTCTGCTCCTCAGTGGAAATAAATCCTCCATTTTTTTATTTCTCCTAACTGAAGGACCTGTCTTGCTTCTGACATGCCCCTCTCCTGTCCCTGGCTTTGGCTGCCCGTTTCAGAGTGCGTGCTGGTGCTGTGGGCGTGCTGCCCGTCACCCGCCCTGCTGGGTCTCAGCCCTCTAAATAACCAGGTAGTAAAATCAACAGCCCACATGGCGGGCTTACTTCTCTACACTGCTTTCCAGCTCCCACTGTAATTATTTACAGGGTGGAGATCTTCAGCCATAAGGAGTGTTTTAAAATAACCCAGAAAACAAAGCAGAAGTCAAAGACAGTTAACAACGTTTCTTTATAGCTATTACTCATAACGAGATAATTAGAGAAAATGAGAGAATCTGCCTCGTATAGAAACAAACCCCAAAGCATTAATAACCCTTTGGAAATTAGAAGTCTGAAAAAACTGATTGTAGCAAAAATGTGTTTGTTTACCATTTTAAAAGTAATTATACATTCTTGTGGGCCTCATTATTAAGAACAGTTACAGTATCAACAATAAGATAAACTAAAGTGAGGATGTAACTTGGGAACTCTAAATTGTGTTTAGCATTCATGAATTGTGCTTCTCCAGTAAACTGCATGAAGACACAGGAAATGAAGTAAAAAGTCTTTGAGAAGGAAACTTCAACTTCGAAAAATTCCCCTCCCTCAGAGTCAACCATTTAGTCTCCACCTTACTACCTTAAGTGACAATAAGAAAGAACAAAACTGTATTAAAATTGTAATACTCGATATGTACCGATAACAAAAGATGAATACAAGTCACGTTTGACTTCTGCAGTTACAAGAGGTGCTCAGAGTGGTGCCCATCAGTGTTTATGTAACACACAGATAACATCTCTTAAAATGTGGATACATTTTTGACATCCCCAGTACATACAGATATATGCTGTCCAGAAAGTATCCAGTCATGTAATATGAAAAATAGAGGCATTTATGACTGGATTTTTTCTTTACAGACAACCCTCCTGTATCAATTACCCTCAAGTCTCTCCCAGCGAATCCAATGGACGTTCTTCATGTTCACTTTAACTTGAAATTTCAGCAGCAGTTAACACCGTTGATCAAATTCACTTTCTTGGTACATTTTCTTTCCTTAGCTCTCATAAAACCACATCTTCCTGGGTGTCCTCCTACATCCTTTTCCTTCTCAGTATCTTTGTAATCTGTTCTTTCTAGAAAATAAAATTTCAAATTTACCAAGTATTGATTCTTAGACGCTCTTCTTTACTTGACAGACATTCTCTCTGCAGGTCATCTCATTAATTTATAAGATGTACTACAAATGTGTTTTTTTCTTTAAGCCCCAATCTTTCTAGCTCAGGATATGCATCGTTGGCAATCCTGGAGACATAAGAATCTCCCTACTACCTTCTCCTCCTTCACCCTACACATCCAATCAATCACCAAGCCCTATCACCTTTCCTCACTGAATATTGCTGCCTTCTCTACACTCCGCTCCAGTTCGGACATTGTAGTCCACCACCTTTTTCTTGCCTGAACTACTGTGATAGCCTCCCAACTGGTCCCCACTGTGGGTTCCACGCACAGGACCGACTTAAGCCTATGTTCTGAGAGATTCTTTTAAAAAGAAAGATCTCATCATGTGACTCTCCTGATCAAACACTTGAATAGATTCCAGTTGTATAGGTTGGGGAAAAAAATCTTTAACATGAACAACATGGCCCTGTAGGACTGTCCCTTCTTCTTTCCCTTTAGTTTAATCTAACTCTGCATTTTGGGCACACTGGCCTGCTTTTAGGACCTAATCTCCTATTGTAGCTCCTGTATGTGTGTTCCTCTCTGTAACTAAAACACTTTTGCCGTCCTTTTTCCCTCTCGTTACCTTCACCTAATGAATTCTAATTTATGCTCCAAATTTTAATTTCAACATCTCTTCCTGAGGAAGCTTTCCTGATCTCACACACCTTCCTATGTATCTCTTTGTCGCCCTGACCCCACTCTAATTTAGCGACGTGATGTGGTATTTCTCCAATTAGTGTCTGCCTCTCATTAGACTCCAAGGTTAGTAAGGGCAGAGATACTATCTGTTTGGTTCCATCTCTAGAAACAAATACACTGTCAGACACGTAGCTGTTCACTACGTATTTTGTTGGGTGAAATAACGACAAGGAGAAAGGATTTTATACATTGTTTCCCACCCGAACTCTGGTGCCCCCGTGTTCTCACAACCACTGGCTTCCTGAGAGCACAGACGCAGCCCTTGTGGAGAAAGTTCCTGGAGTGTTGGTGGAAGCCATGCTGCTTCCGGCTGAGGCAGAAAAAGGAAGGCAAAGGAAGGACAACAAAAGGGGAAAAAAGCAAATAAAGAGAGAACATTCAGACCAAGTCTTTGTTGTCTAGCTTGGAAACTAGAGTCTAAAACAATGCCCCCCCCCCCAAAAAAAAAATTCCAGAAAATTTTCAGGAAATTATTATATGAGTTAGAGAAGTCTTTGAAGTCTTTTATGAAAGGCGTTTCTTTGACGATGGTAGTGCTGTTTTTGTTTTAAAACTCTGTCTTACTACATATTTAACAGGGAGTTTTACAAAATGCTTGCTGAAGGGAAGCAAGAGTGAGATAAGACATGGTTTTTATGACTTCTTTATCTACTTTCTACAGTAAAAAAACTTCGGCTTGTTAGTTCATTCGTTTTGTCATAAAACATCTCCATTAATGAGTCTGTTCAAGCTTGCTCAAGTTAAAAATTTGAGACTTTTGACTTTATGTAAGGAAGCTCAAGTTGAAACTTCAGTACCAACTTCAATCAGCGATCTGAGAGTATTTAAAAAAATTTTTTATCAGATTGCCTTTGCATAAATTATGGTGTTTATCATCGATGCAGATGGCAAAAACTGCTTGTTGTCCCCCAGTATTTTTTTCCTTTCTTATACAATAATACAACTTTTATCTGGGCATATGGCTGTCCAAATAAATATTACTCTTCCTGACTCTCTTGTAACTAGATATATAACCACATGACTGACAGCCAATGACATGTCCGTGGATGTGATATCTGCACATTTCTGATTATGTCCTTAAAAGAAAGGTAGAGTCATACTTTCCCCCTCACTGGTTTTTTCCCTTTGATTGGCTGCAATACCAACATGGGAATGATGAAGGAGAAACCAGCTAGGACCATAAAGATGTCATATAGCAGCAGAAAGAAAGGAAGGAAGGAAGGAAAGGAGGGAAGGAAAGAAGGGAGGGAGGGAGGGAGGGAGGGAAGAAAGAAGGAGGGAGGGGAGGGGAGGAGAGAAGAGGGAGGAAGCCAGCGCTGATCTACTCAGGGTACCACCACCACATCAGCCCTGGACTGCCTAATTTCAGGCTTTTATGTTAAAGACAAATATATATCCATTTTGTTTAAGCCACTGGCATTTAAAATCTCTGTATTACAATATCAAAACCTACATTCTAAATAATTCAAAAGATTTGTGTTATTTAATTTAAAAATTTAGAAGAAAACAAACTAATTTATTTGTTCTGTTGGTGCAAAAACAAGTTTAAGGAGCAAACTCTCATTGATAATCTTGTGCACTTTTCTGAATCACAGTTATTATTTTAATAAGTTGTTTTATCTGACAACTCACATCATATTTAGAGGAAAGAGGATTAATATTTATTGGAGATTTTACATATACTCATATACTCATTTAAACTCCTAAGCAATTTTGTCAGTTAATTATTATTAAGGTCATAGCTAATGAATCTTGGAGCAGACATTTCAGCACAGGTTTTTCAGATCTCAAAACATATTTTCTTGTTAGAATATCATTTTCAAGTTATTTAAAGAGACTCTACATGAATACCTAATCAGTAATAAATATAAAATATATAAAGAAAGCCTTAAATTGTATTGTTTTATATTTTTTTAATTTATTTTTGCTTATGTAGTCACAGAAATGTTGAAATTCTAAGAACTGACTTACTGAAAACATAGAAAAATGAATTTGACAAAAGAAAATATCTGTTTTATCTTAGTGCTAGTCATTTAGATTATTCGTTTAAATTCACTGCTTTGACTCAAAGTAAAAAGAAAAAGAGAAAAGAAAGAGAAAGAAAGGCTTCACATAACCTTAGGAAGTATTTGCTTTGCTCTTACCTATCATTTTCTTCACTGGTTTCAGAAGGAAATTGTGTGTAAGGTGTGTTATGTAAACTATCCAATTTTCCTTTAAATGGGTATTTTGGTGGAATTCCCTGGTGGTGTAGTGGCTTAAGGCTTCGTCAGCGCTGCGGCCTGGGTTTGCTTCCCAGCCAGGGACCTACCCACATACAAAAAAATAAAAAAATAAAATAAAAGGTTGTTTTGGCTCACACTGTTCTATTAAGAACAATACAACAAGGTGACTTTTCTTCCTTTAACTAGTGAAGCATAAACAAGCAGAGGGACTTGTTACAATAAGAAGAACAAGATGTGTTCAGCTCAACTACTGAATTCCCTTCAGGACATCTGAAGGCAGAGTAAATGCTGCAACTATTTCACGGACTTTTGTCCCCCTATTGTGAGTGTGTCACAACCCTCCTGTGGTTAGGTCACTGAGGTTGTTGCTGTTGGTAACCAAGATTACTACTACCTTTCTCTGAAGAGATTTATTTAAATTACCTTAATAGCCTGTGGCCAATGTATAGGTTTCTTCACCCAACAACCACCTCTTTTCCTTGCCTATCTCTGCATTGAAGCTGGGGAAGTCAAATTCTCACATTTTTAACCACCCATGAAGCTCATACAAGATCATTTTAGCCAATGAGACAAAAAGGGACATCTTTGAGGCTTTTGCTTTTTTAATTTAAAAAGGAAAAGAATAGATCTAGTTATCAGTGGACACCTTCCCTCCCTCCCTCCCACCCACCCCATGTGTGCCTAAATATGAGTATGATGATTGAAACTACCGTGTCCATCATGAAACCGTGGGACCATAATTCATTCTTTACTCAAATTGTACTTCAAATTTTATTCTCCCCTCAGAACTAGAATGTAGTATTAAATACAGTGTATTTAGAATGTGAAGGCATAAATTAAAATAGGCATTTAAAGAAAACTACCCTGCAGAAATCTTATAAAAATTATAAATAAATTATACAAAGCCTAGCACCTTGTAAGTGCCCAACATGGGGTAGTTATTACTTAATCTCTTAGAGTCTTTTTCATTGCATAGATTTATTTTACACCTACAACATACAACCTTTTATACAGTTCCTAATATCTGAAGTACCTCCCAACTGCTTACATTAAATTGCCCACATAGTCTCTCAATGCCAAGAACACAGAAATTGTAGATTCATGTATATTTTAGCAAGAAATAATAAAGAGTTGTATGTTTGGTAGTTTTTCTTTTCTAAGAAATTTGTCCATTTCATCGAACTTGTCAAATTTATGCATATAAAATTATTCATAGGCACTCCCTCATTAGCCTTTTGATAACTGCAGGATCTGCAGTGATATCTCTTGTTTCATTCATGATGTTTGTCATTTGTACACATACCTTTGTTCTTTTGTTTTTTGTCAGTCTTGCTAGAGGTTGTCAATTTTATTAATCTTTTAAAAGAATCATCTCCTTGTTGCATTTTCTATTATTTTTATATTTTCAGCTTCATTGATTTCTGCATTATATTTATTATTTTCTTATTTCTGCTTAAAGTTTATTATGCTTTTTTTCTGAGTTCTTGAAGTGGGAGCCTAGATGATTGGTTTGAGACTTTTCCTCTTTTCTAATACATGTATTTGCTATAAAATTTTCTCTCAGCCTTGCTTTAGCTTTGTTCCACAAATTTTAATATGTGTATTTCACTTTCACTTAGTTTAATGTATTTTTTTTTCATTTCCCTTGAGACTTCCTCCCTCTTTGACTCATGGATTAATTAGAGGTGTGTTGCATGGTTTCCAAATGTTTGGAGACATTTCTGTTATCTTTCTGTTGTGGATTTCTAGTTTGATTCCATGTGGTTAGAAAACATAACCAGTATAATTTAAATTATTTTAAATCTGTTGATATTTGTTTGTGTCCCAGATTTATAGTCTATCTTGGTATATGCTTCATAGGCACATGGTGAGAATCTGTATTCTGCTCTTGTTAGCTGGAATGTTCTATACATGTTGATTAGATCCTTGTTGGTTAGATCATTGGATAATGAGATGGCATGTTAGGATTTTTTTTTTATAACCTCACAGATTTTTCTGTGTACTTGTTCTATTGATTTTTGGAAGAGAGGTATTTAAATTCCCATCTATAGTTTTGTATTTATCTATTTCTCCTATCAGTTCTGTCAGTCTTTAACCTCACATATTTTTCAGCTTTGATGCATACATAGTAAGGATTGCTATGTCTTCATGGTGGATTGACTCTTTTATCATTATATAATGTTCCTTTCTGTCTCTTATAATTTCTACTGCTCTCATGTCTACTTTATCTAACATAACTAGTCAAATCAGATTTTTTTTAGGTAGATTATCTTCTAGGGAGAAACCCTTTGAAGATTTTATTTAGTAGCTATTTCTGTGTTTATTTCACATATTTTTGTGTACTATATCATTTATATACAAGCATAATACTAGTAATATTGTTATGAAATTGAAAATAGATGTGATTCAACTAGTTATGGAAGGCTAAAATGTTGAAAGATATCTCTATTTTTTCCTAATTAACTAAATGTCTTCATCTACGTCATAAAGGTTTTATTTCTTTCTATGACCACTGTTACTTCATTTTTTAAAAACCAATGCTATAAGTTATATAGCATTTCTCACATTGAGATTTCATTGTGCCCCTGTGTGTGAAATGATAGTTCTCAGGTTCTTAGTGGAAACACTTGATCTTTTGAATTCTCATCTGTATATCAGACTCTCCGAGCTGGAAAGGAGCCCAGAGGTTTTCTTATGACTAACTTATACATGAGGTAGTAACTCTGTGACACACCAATCTCTTCCCACTAAATTCTTACATAGTTTTGGAAAGAAATAGTAAGTTTATCTCCTCATGTAAAAATGTCAATGACTAAGATAATAAGCTATGCAGAACTCATGTGGCCATTGACCTAAATTTATAAAAAATTATAAATTAATGTTCTGATTTTTATTAGCTCATATAGCTAAAACATATTCTTTTTGAGATTCAGTATAAATAAAATGCAGACATATGCCAATAATGTTTTGCTTCATTGCTCCTATCAAAGACTTCCTGAAAGAGTAAAAGGGTAACCATAATGAGTTATCACCTCACACCTGTTAGGATGGAACTTATCAGAAATACAGAAAGTAATGAGTGCCGGCAAGGATGTGGAGAAAAGAGAGCCCTCATGCATTGTTGGTGGAAATGGAAATTGGTCAAACCATAATGGGAAATAGTATGAAGATTCCTTTTTAAAAAATTAAAAATAGATTTACTATACTACTATATGATCTAGTAATTCCACTTCTGGATATTGATCTAAAGAAAATGAAAAACACCAACTTGCAAAGATAGGTGTACCTCCATCTTCATTGGAGCATTATTTAGAATAGGCAGGACATAGAAAGAGCCTAAATGTTCACCAATGGGTGAATGGATAAAGAAAATGTGGTATATATAAACAATGGACTATTATTCAGCCATAAAAAATAAAATTTTGCCATTTTTGACAACATGAATAGAACTTGAGGGGTTTATGCTAAGTGAAATAAGTCAGACAGAGAAAGACAAATACTCTATGATCTCACTTACATGTGACAAATACCCCCCCCAAAAAAAGACCTAGTTCATAGATAGAAAAGATTGATGATCACCAGAGGTGAGAGGTAGGAAGTAGAAGAAATGGGTGAAGGTAGTCAAAAGCTACAGATTTCCAGTTATAAAATAAATAAGTCATGGTGATGTAATGCACAGTATGGTGACCATAGTTAATAGTATTTTATTGCATAATCGAACGTTGCTAAAAGAATGAACCTTAAGGATTCTCATCACAAGAAAAAACAATTTTAATTATGTATGGTGATCAATGTTAACAAGATAACAAGACTTATGGTGTTCATTTTAATATATCAATATATATAACCACTGAATCATTACATTGCACACCTAAAACCAATATGTCAATATACCTCAATTTAAATAAGGTAATTATTACTAACATAAAATTGTCACATCTTTATTTATAGAATAGTTTTCATTCAATATCACTATTCAAACACATAAACAATCAATCATGCTGCAACTCATATTAACTTAATTTAATCCACATAGTAAACATTTCCATGTTAAGTAGCATAGGCTGTCAACAATTCCTCAGTGCTTTCAAGATGAATTATAAACTTTTTATCAGACCGACAAAGCACTTTTTGAAAAGCCCACTTCCTTCTCTCTCAATCTATTCTAGTCATAGAAATTTTTAAAGTACTTAACCAGGTCATATTTCATGATGTGTCCATGGCCATTTCTTTCTCTGTGGAATTGAGCCCTCTCCCTTTTGTGTGCTCTTTACCTAACCCATAGGGACTTCTTATCATAGTACCTAGAAGTCAGTTACATGAGTAGAAATTTCTTGAAGGCAATGTTGTTACCCTGTCTCCACTTCTTTTTTCTTTTTTTCTTTTTTATTTTTTTTTAGTGTTCCAGAGCTGAAGCTTCCACATAGTTCATAGCCTTAAGTAGATCAATGTTGGGTTTTGATCTACATTATACAGCTATAGGTTGAGAAAAGGATTTTTATCATCTCTAACTTCCTTTTTTTAAATTAAGTTAGTTGGCATATGATATTAGACTAGTTTAAGGTATATAACATGGTGATTCAACATGTTTATATCTTAACAATGTGTTCACCACACAAGACCTCTCCCAACTTCTCAGTAGGACATAGAAAACCCACTGAGCCCTGAACCACTTTACTATTTGAGGCACTCAAGATTCCTGAAAAACAAAGAAATAGAGTAATAAAAAATCTTTTTTTCAATTCAGCCATTTCTGAGACTGTGTATTGGCGGTATGTCTAATTTTATTTGGAAATCATCTCAAAAGTCTTAATTAGGATCTTAATTAGGAATCTTTATTCCACAACCCTCTCTGCATCCCATGGCTCTATTGTCGGGCCCAGCTCCTCAGCTGTAACCATCTATGCCTCAGGTCGGTTTGGTACTGGTTATAAGCTTCACAAACCACGATTTTAAAAGAATGCTGGTCTTAGTAATAGGTTATACCATCAGTAGGACAACACTTGACTTCTGCTTGCCTCCTAAAATGCTCACATTAGGGAAATAGAGTAGATATGTAGTTACTCTATACCTGCAGGGGGAAAAAAGGCCAAGATGAATACTTTTTATCACTTTGACACAGAAATAAAATAATCTATTTGAGTATCTCATTTCTGACCCTTAATTGAAGAACCAAACTCATTATTTTATTTTTTCATTTATTAAAATGTAACATATATTTTACCAAAATTGATTATTAAAATATATTTCAGTGTTATTATTGATCTGCTATGATGCTCTTTTACAATTATTTAAGTATTTAGTAAAGTTACCTGTCCAAAAGCAAAGACTTTTGTTTCTTGCCTCTATTTTTCTATTACTTCAATAATTGGTTTTTAGGCAAACCCCTAATGTTTTATATTAGTCTTTAAAATGTGGTAATAGTATTATTAAAGATTCCCCGATATTTATGCTAGCTAATAATTTTTATTATATTGCACTGAGATGAATTTCTGTGTAAATACTTGAACTAATAAAAATTTTTCTTTCTGTTTGAAAACAGAATGACATTGAAGAACTTGATGATATTCTCACATCCATATTCAAACAAGAAATACCATGTTATGAGTTCCAATCTCTCCAAACTGAAATCTACCCTCAAAAAGAATGTGAGTTTTTATCAACTGAATCAATTATTTTTTATGTCACATTTTACTACATGTAAGCCTTTAACAAGTATTACAAACAAGAATATAGTTTCATTGCTAATTGAATATTTTAGACAAGTCCCATCCCTTTGTGAGAAAGCACACTAGTATTGATATACAGCGAGCAGTCCATTTGATTATTATTTTTTAATCATGGGCCCTAAAAATGTGCATAAATTTCTATATCAGCAAACTCACTTCCTGATTTTTAGTCCTAGAAAATGTTTAGGCAAGAACATTTATGATGGAGATTGTTCATCTTAGCTTTATTTATTAATTCACGATATTGTTTACTTGGAGGGAGTGGGGAGTGGATAGTGATGAGGAGGAATACAAAGAGAGCTAATTTTTGGTCTGGGTGTGTTCACTTTCATCAAGCTTATTATTTGTGCACTGTCTGTATCATGCTATGTTTTTTTAAAATCATGGCATTGTTTATAATTACCAAAAGTGGAAATAACTTAATCTTCCCAAGATAGGTAATGAATTATATAAATTTTGTTACATTCATTAAAGCAACCAAAAGAAATAAATTTTATTTTAAATGGATTTGCTGGCTGGGATAATGCTTTGACATACACTTAAATTAATAAAAGCAGGGTATGTAACAGTAGGTAAAGTGTGACCCTTTTTAGAAAAGTTTGTATGTTTAATAGCATATATGCTTTTATCTATAAATTGTCTGGACAGACATGCACTTGTTAACAGGAGTTACGTTTGGAGTTGTGAAACTTCAGGCATTACAGTGTTTCATTTTATTTAATCTGTGTCTTTTATGCTGACTATGTATTATTTGTATGGTAAAAAATATGTGTAAGTATCAAGAACAGTATACATAAGAGATACTACCCAAAAATTGTACTTCTAAATGTTATCATGAGCTCAGTAGTATACGAGGGCTCTCCAGAAAGTATCCAGTCATGTAATAGGAAAAATAGAGGCCCTTATGGCTGAATTTTTTTCCGGAGAGCCCTCATATATTCAAAATTGCTGTTCTTGCATCTTGCCAAGTTTGTTGACATACAACTGTTTATAATTCGCCTAGATGCCCAGTATGTGCCAAACAGGGTGACAGAAATGTAACGTCGAGTAAAACAAGAGTCGAGGTAAAGAATATTGTAGGACCTGAAGGACTGATGAGCAGAGGTGTTTTTCCGACAGTCTCTGTGCTACTGGAAGCAGTTTTATCGTCGGCCTGGAAGGCCCCAGGGCAGCAGTAAGGAAGGATGGGAGTTCTAAGGCACAACAGATTGCCATTCACCGGGATGTGCGTGACCCCAGAGCATGTGCGGTGAGCTTACGTGACAGGGAAAGGACGAGGATGTGCTACTGTGGAATGAGCAATCTTGTGCGATTAGTGAAACTTTTGTTTCCCCTACCTTTTAACAAGATGTAATTCACTTACCAAGTTTAGACATTAGATTAAGCTAGAAAAGGAGCATGACCTACTTTCTCACTTGAGACACAATTTAATTGGGGAAATGAGATAATATAAACAATAGAAAGAAACATAGTGCCCGATTTTGTGGAATTGATTATATGGACAATAAATTTTAGAGGAAAAATACCTGGGACCTGCTTCAAAGTGGAAGTGGGATTTTACCTAGGTCTTCAATGATGAGGAAGGTTCTAATGAAGAAGAAAAAAGGAAACGGAAATCCGAGGCAGGAGAAAGTGCCTGCAAAGGTACGAAGATGGAATTACGACGCCAATTCCCTTAGCATTTTATTTATTTAGGTTTGTGGCATGAGGACTGTAGGGTTGGAGAGGATACAGTGATTTCAGTCTTTCATTTTTATAGGTAAAGAAGTCTAGGTAAACTTAAATGTGTGCTTTTTAGTGTATTGTTGAGGTTACGAATTTGAGTGTTGGAAAGGACGGGGTAGTTTGGTCTCTTGTTTTTATAGAAAAAGAATGCTGAGAGTTAAGTCAGAGCGCCGGAAACGGTGGATCTGATTCAGTCGGCCTGGTACAGTCCAAGCTTCTGCTTTTCCGATAGCTCACAGGTAAAGGGTGCTTCTAGGCCTCAGACCGCAAGGCGCAGAGCAGTGGTTCTCAGCCTTGGCCGCGTAGCGTCATCAGCTGTGGACCTTTCGAACCACCTCGTGCCTAAGCCACACCACACACCACTGAATGGACCTGGGACAGTGGGCCCCAACTCTCGGTCCTTCCTAAAGTTTCTCAGGTGGTTTCAACTGGCAGCCAAGTTCACCAGCCTCTCCTCGCTTCAGCTATTACAGACCAGCCAGACAATTCATCCTCATGCTGGTCTTTGACATAGAGGAAACATTAAGTACTCTGTCCTGACAAAGAAAATGTGTAACATGAAAATGTTGAACTATTACTAGAATTTAAAGATTACTCTGTATTTGACAAAGACTTTTTTATAAAAACAGTTGCATTTTTAACAGAAACTAAAAAATGGAAAGCTCAATATAATCTAATTCATTCATTCAGAAATTCTATTTGGATATTGTTAGGTAACAGATGCTATTAAACCTATGACAGAAGCAAACAACCCTCATAACACTGGGCTCTGATTTCTAGTTGAGGTGCAAATAACATAGTACAAATTACATCATAAAAAATTCAAGACAGACTTGAGTGTGACTAAACTCATGTTTTGCTTGTCTTCTTGATGCTATCATAATTCACCTGCATTTTCATAATTAATCCATTAGAGGGTTTAGAAAGGAAGCGGCCGGTTGCTGAAGAATTTCTATAGAAATACCACTAAAGTGAAGTTAATTGAGGGAGAGGATTTAGCCAAAAATGGTAGGTTGTTGAGAAATTTCTATAGAAACACTACTAAAAGTATTGTGAGACGTAAATTCCGCCAACAATGGTCAGGTTTAACTCCAGATATCCATCCCTGAGGACAGTTCACCAATTATTTGGTGAAATGTTTTGTTTACTAATCATTTATTATTTACTATGCCATATTTTAGCTGAAATAAATTGGAGGTTAGGAGATTATTAAGGGAAGGTAGTAATAAGGAATGGACAGAGTATACATGGATTATTGACCTACCTGAAGGACAAGCCACAGAATTATTTGCAAATGACAACAGTTCTTTAAAAGTTTGGAGCCAAATGCCCTGTCAGTCAAAACTATTTGTCTTATTATTGCCACATCCTCTTTTCTTTTCCAAGTTGTTTTTGGTAACTTCTGAGTTAACTTCCTTGTTACTTTATTTATAATAAGTAAAATACTATTCCATGACATTGTATCTTGGTCATTTTCACTCCTGTCTAACCAACAAACTTTCTCATTTGACGTTTCCCCCCAAAGCAGGCAGAGTTGGGGGCGGAGGAGCTGCACCAATAAGATAGAAAGTATGCAGGAAGTTAAGTCTGCCCTAATGTTTTCTTCCCTTGTAATGCTTCATTATTGATTTTAAAATAACATTTTCCATTGATAAGACTTTCCCATAGAAAAAAAGTTCTCCCTGGGAGTAGAATAATAAAAGATTTTCACATAAACTTGATATATTAATATAAGGTAGGACTTTTGAATGTAACAGTCATAGAAATAATTCATGAACAACTTTCTAGTGTGTGAATCATCAAGGACTGTGGAATCAATATAAGGGATTGTAACAGGCAATTATTTTTACTGATATATAAGCTACTAGAAGAGAAAATATCTGAGTACATTCCTTAAAGTAAAAGTAAGTATCATTTTGAGCAATTTCCATGTTGGTTGTAGAGTTATATACGAATCCCTATGGATGAGCCACCATGACATCTGTTTGAATGTCCCTGACTTGGGATGGTGGTGAGGAAAAACAGTACATCCAGCCTCAACACAATTGTTTTACTCTCTCTGTAACTCTCCTCTTTCTGATTTCCAAACCAGTTTCTGTAGTCTTGTTAAGTCTCCTGGCAGCAGGTACATGAATCTCCGTAACTTCTCTGCAGAGCCCTTCCAAAGGCTGGGTCTTACAGAAATCTTGCCATAGAGATGAAAAAATAAACGGTTCGGCCTATATATTAAAGAGGCTGTAGTCACTGGATCAATCACTACAAATGGCAGTTAGTGTAGGGAACAGGAAACTAGGTTACGTTGAGGCAAATTCTTACCTTCACCCAGACAAGAGAAATAGTTTAGTAGAGCCCATGTTAATATCTAGAAAGCATGTCAAAGCAGGTATCTATTAAGTAGCAGTATTTCAATTTGAAGGACAGTATGCAATCATTGGTGACATGTGAAAGCATTAACTCAGAATATTCTATATCCTAATGTATCTGAAATGTGGGACATGTAACTGGATATTCAACACATACATAGTCATAACTGTAGCCCTAAGATTTACCTTGAATTTGTAAAATCTTTATATTCACAGAAAATAGCTCATTTGCTGTTTAGTAGAAGAAAAAGATATGTCATTGAATTGTCCCTTTTTATATCATCGAATAATTTAATCATGCAGAAAAATAAAAAAAACACTTTTACCCATAATTTACCTTTGCCAAATCTTAACATTTTCTCAGGATTTGTTTCAGATCCTTCTTTATAAGAGACATTACAGATCTAATTGAATTTCTCTGTTTCCCTCTGTGATTTCATATACTTGAAATGTAACTATTACTTTAAAGTTCTTAATAATCATTAACTCTTTTAGTACGTGCTTGTTTTTATAGTTCATATATGCTGTTGTGCAATTTTCTAAATTTTATGTAAATACTATCCCATTTTTTTCCTTCTACTTACTATTTTTGCTCAACAATTTTTTTATATATATACATATATATATATATATGTAGATCTAAGTCATTCATTTGGTATGGTGTATAGCATTGCATTGTTTGATTATACTACAATGTATATCTGTTCACCTATCAATAGATAATAATGTTTCCAACTTTTTTATCATTGCAATTAATGTTACAATGAACATTCTTTCATATGAATGAAATGCACATGTGTGATAATTTCTCAGGAGAAACATTTACCAATAGAATTTGTGAGTTAAATGGATATGTACTTATTCTGTAGTGCTAGATATTTTCAAATTTCTTTGGGAAATATTTGCACCATTTACAGTTGCACCAGCAATATCATGTCATTGCTGCTTATCTTTTCTATTTTGAGAATTGTGAGGTAATTTGTTTTTGTCGATCTGACAGGAGTGAATTGGTATCTCACTCTTTAATTACAAATATAGCTGAACATCTTTTCTTCTATTAACTTGCAATTTAATTTTCTTTGGTGAATTTGTATTTAATAGTCTTCAGTTGTTTCTGTTGGTTGTTATTTGTTTCTTATTGAATTTTGGGAATTTTTTAAATATATATGTAGTCTAGATAGTAACCTTTGCCAATTTATACATCATAAATATCTACTTAATTAATGGCTTGTCTTTTAATAATATGGCATCTTATGTAGGCATATAATTAAAGTTCATCATAAAACTATGTGTCTATTAGAGATTATCCCTATTTTATTTTTTAAATTATTTTTACTCTTTTTCTTTCATTATTTGTTCTATGATAATTAGGATTAGTTTGTCAAATTTCATTTAAAAAATTCTGATGCAATTGAATAAAATTATAGACTTTTGCCAAATTAGGTAAAAACTGCCATTTGTATTATACTTAATCTTTCTGGCCATATCATGATATTTTGTTTATTTGGATTGTTTTATATCTTTCAAAAATTATATTTCATAAAATTTTTAAAAACCTTTTTTAGATTTATTTCCAATTATTTTATATTTTGTTAACATCAAAATCTGATCTTAAAACTATATTTTTAAATTAGTTATGAGTGCATCTTTCCTTTATACTTATGGGATTGGTCCACATATTTTATAAAGTATCACAATTCACATAGAAATAGAAGTTTTTGCAAATAAAAAATTACTAATCTTATTTCCTGAAAAAAAAATTAGGGACAGATAGAATCAACATCAAAGATATATTACAAAAAATATTTTTAAATTTCCTCCCAAAATATAGATTTTGCAAAGCATGAAGTTGTATAGACCTTTTTAGTTGTCATTTTAAACTACCTCAGAGGAAATATAAAGCAATGAAGAAATCAATGTACAAGGGGAACAAAAAGTCAAGATTATTTTTCATTCTGGTATGAGAAATAATAGATGTTAGGATAAAAATGTAGTCAGGTAAACTCACTTTAAATTATTAAGAAACACATCACTGTTAAGTAAGTACAGTAATTTAGGGACAGATTCACGTATAACACATTATCAGTACTTGTAGTGATTGAGTAAATTTGAGATTTGACATGTAAATTGACTGTAAATTTCACTTAATTTCACTTAATTTTTTTGATAACACAATCTACAAGTACATATTTTCACATCGCCTACCAAAGATATTTTTAGCATATCTTCAAGTTAATTTCATGAACTGATGGTTCAATTTGTGTCAGTAATATTAAATTAAAACAACCACTTTGCATCTTCCAAATGATTTTTCACTTCAATAACCAAAAAAAGCGATTTCTTCAGTATTATACTAATGGTATTCACATTTACAATGTTTCTTCAAAGAATTTATATTTCTTCAGGTGTAAGTTTTAAATCTTATGCTTTAAACATCATAACTATGGTTAGAGATGTAAGTAAAAAATGGGCAAATGGAGAAAAAGAAGGAAGGATGAAAGGAAAGAAGAGAGAGAGGAAGGGGGTTGGAGGGAGGGAGGGAGATAGGAAGGAAGGAAGACTAAGGCGGATACCAAGGCCAGAATCTGGCCTTCCGCATACTTGAATTATTCCCCAGAGAGGGAAAACCCCCAGCCTTGGACGCACAGGCAGCGTAGGGAAGACAGAACAAAGTGTCTTACAGCACCAAAGAAACCTTCCTGGCCTCAGGATGCACCCTAGACTGTAGAGAACGGCGGTGTGCTATTCTAAGTCCACAAACGTTTAGGAATGGTCAGCCCTTTCCCTCTCATCCTGCCCATTTCCATGACCATAACAACGCATATTCTGTCATAACTGAGGACTGTAATTATGGATGAAAAAGGCAAGCCTGCAAATGTACTATTTTCTTCCAATTAAGAGAACTTTGATCTGTAAGATTCTATTAAGCAATCTTATTCATTCATTCATATCACAAGTGTGAACAAAGTGCCAGAAACAGATGGCCACTATGGAAAAGTGTGTTTTCATAAAGTTTTTATTTTATTTAGGGCAATGCAATAAACAAACAACAAAGTAAACAGGATATCATTATGGGCAAAAGAAAATGAAGAAAGAGGATAAAGAATTACAAGGTGACGTAAAGCCATGCAAAGATTTTAAGCATGGTTTGGTATCATCTCCTTTACATTTAAAAAGATTATCTTGCTGCTATGTAGAGAACAGATTACAGGTGTGTAAAAATGGAAGCAAAAACTAGATAGGAGGCCATTCTAGTAGTCTTGGGGAGACATGGTGGTGGCTCTCAGTGCCGATAACAGTGAATATGTGGAGATTTGTTCTCAGTCGGTAAATATTTGAAAGTCAAAATGACGGAACTTATTGACAGGTTGTCAAAAGCCCAAGAAGGAGGCAATCTGCAGTATTCACAAGCCATGGCCTGGGTGAGATCATTCTGTCGAAAGTAAAGTTCAGAGCAGAGGTCGTAGTCCTGGGCAGTACACTACTTACAAGTCTGGAGGAGAGGTCTTTAAAAAAGGAGACTGAGAAGGAGCAACCACCGAAGTAGAAGTATGGTGTCATGACAGAGAAACGAAGGAAATGTTTCTGAGAGAAGGAAGTAATCAGGTACGTCACATCCTGCTGCAGAGAGCAGGCGTGGAAAATACCACAGAGTGACTTGTGATTTACAAAACCATCCATTAATGCCCAAAATGTCCCCCAATAAAGCCAAGTGTTCCCCACATCTTGTGGATTTGATAGTTTCTCCTGAAAGTCTGTATCAATAAATATTGTCTACAGAGCAAATACTAAGGAGACAAAGCATTATAGCTCTGATGAACTACTCCTCAGGACATTGAAAATTTTGCAAAATATGTAACAGTAGTTAGAAATGCAGACTGATTGGGAGAATATAAGACGTTAATGAGTGAAAAAGCACCATCCAGAAGAAACAGAGGCGAGGATTATGTAAAATTTCAATTACTCATTCTGACACGAGCTGCCTAAAATTCCTGACTCGCAACCCCATTCACTTGCCGTCATATTTCCTTCCATTTCTCTTCCTTTTTCTCCTTTTCTTCTTTCTCCAGATCTTATTACTATGGCTGCAAATGTTATGGTAGATTATTAGGGAATAATGAACTCTTTCTGGATCCGTGTTACACACTCTATTTATTTCTCATGCTTTGTCGATTCATCATTCACATATTTGCATATCCAGGACACCAGCCTTCTGGAAGTCTGTTTTTATAGTTTTACACAACTCCCAAACCTTAAACATACAGATGCAACAAAATATAGAAATTTCACCAAAATTAAAAGCTGTCAGTCCCTACAAGGAATTTATATGACCTGAAAACAACAGAGCAAGGATTCACTTTCATTCTCTACTTTTCCTGTGGCTTTGCTTAAGCCTGAAAAGGAGAAACAAACAAGACAGAATCACAGCCCTAGGACGGTTCTTTCTACCTCCAGGTGGTTGCCAGCATGAGCTCTAACCAAGCCTATTTTGGATTTGGCCTTGGTAGGCCCTAACCACAGGCACAGCCGGGGAGAATGCCTCCGAAAGCACGGTCTTGGGCGTTGACAGCCTCCTCCTTCAGCCCCACCTGCTTTCTGCCTCGCCCTGAGAAGCAGTCCACAGGGTCGCACTCTGAGCCTCCTCAACTCTGTGGAAGAAGACACCGCACTTTTGAAAATGCCTGGCCATTTTGCAATGGGAAACCAATTCTGAACTCCCTCTCTCTCCCAAAGGGAAAAAAGGGGGCTCTAGATGGCTTTAAAGTGCAGTTGATTCTCATTATTCACAGAAATTATGCTCTATAAAGTCACTGAATAAGAGAATATGGCACCATTGCTCCCAGGAGAAATACAGGATTAGATTCCTGCAAGGCTCTTGTCACATTTTTGTCAATTGATCAATACATAACTTTGTTTTATGTATGTTTCTGTTTAAAGACATGTTATTTAATATATACTTTAGATTCATTAACATTGAACTCAACACCAAGAGTACTATAATTCATGCCTGAATGAAGCTTATCGAATACACTTAGTGTCTCTATCAAGCTCATCACAGCCTTGCTGTGCTTAGAAACACTGGACTACAGCACTGTGCCAGGAGACCACTTTAAACAACTAAATTACCAACCAAAAAAAACACAAATGTGAAAAATGTGTCACTACATATGCCACAAAAAAGGACACTTGTTTACAGTGTGAGCGCTAAGAGGGCCGAACATCACCCTGTTTGACCTCACCTGGGAATGTGCATGTCAGGTGACTCCAACTTTTCATTGATTCACACATGTCCACAAATGACTGGAGAAGTGCCACAAGTTTTTATATGAAAGGTACAAATAAATTTTTATAAATAGACAAATTTGCAAATATAGAATCCCTGAATAATGAGAATTAATTGTACTTATTTGTATGTATATACATTAGACCTAGGGTTTTTTATTTTGATTTGTTTTGGTTTTTATTATTAAATGTATTGGGGTGACATTGGTTAGCAAAAATTACATAGGTTCCAGCAGTACAATACTGTAATGCAGTGTCTGTATGTTGTACTGTGTATTCACCACCCAGAGTCAGTTCTGTTTCCATCACCATGTATTAAAAAGTATTTGACTCCCCCTCCCTCCTCTCCTACTTGTCCTTTCTCTCCTTCCCCCTCCCCCCTGGCCCTCAGGTAACCAGTAACTATTGACGGTGTCCATGAGTTTTTGTTTTTTGTTGCTTTCAGCTTTATATTCCACATATGAGTGAAGTCACATGGTTCTTGGTTTTTTCTGTCTGGCTTATTTTGCTTTCCATGATGATATCAAGGTCCATCCATTTTTGTCACAAAGGGCAGTATTTCATCTTTTCTTATAGCTGAGCAATATTCCATTGTGTATATGTACCACAGCTTCTCTATCCAGTCATCTGTGTCAGGGCACTTTGGTGGTTTCCATGACTTGGCCACCGTGAACAGCGCTGTGATGAACATTGGGGTACATAAATAAACGGTGCTGGGAAAATTAGAAAACCATATGCAAAAGAATGAATCTGAATTGTGTACTGTCACCATATACTAAAATTAATTTAAAATGGATTAAAGACTTCCACATAAGATCCAAAACAATAAATTGTATAGAGGAAAACATTGGTACTAAACTTGTAGACCTTGGGCTCAGGGAGGACTTCATGAACCTGACCTCAAAGGCAAGAGAAGTAAAAGCAAAAATAAATGAATGGGACTATAACAAACTAAAAAGCTTCTGCACAGCAAAAGAAACCTTCAACAAAGCAAAGAGACAGCCAACTGATTGGGAAAAAAATATTGGCAAACTGCATATAACAAGGGGCTGATATCTAAAATATATAAAGAACTCATATGACTCAACAACAAAAAAATAAACAATTTAATTAAAAAGTGAGCACAGGACCTGAACAGGCACTTCACCCATGAAGACATACAAATGGCCAGCAGACATATGAAAAACTGCTCATCCTCATTAGCTACCAGGGAAATGCAAATCAAAACCACAATGAGGTACCACCTCACACCTGTGAGAATGGCTGTTATCAACAAGACAAGGAATAACAAGTGCTGGAGAGGATGTGGAGAGAAAGGAACTCTGGTACACTGGTGGTGGGAGTGCAAACTAGTACAACCACTGTGGAAGGCAGTGTGGAGCGTCCTCAGAAAATTGGGAATGGAGCTACCATTTGACCCAGCAATCCCCCTTCTGGGGATCTACCCCCAAAATTGAAAACCTTAGTCTACGACCTAGGTTTAATATCTGATTGAATAGATGTTATTACCCTCATTTACTGGCTGAGAAACTGAGACATGGAAAGTTCAAGTAGCTTAGTCAAATTGTACTATTAGTCAGTGCTGGAGCTGGGATTCCATCCATACAATCTGGTTCCAATGCCCTAATATTTAAGCACTAACTACACAATATTGCCTCTCAAAAGAAATCAATTATTTTTTTAGAAATAAATTTTAAGTTTAAACATTTTAGGGTTTAAAGTAATAAAAGGTGTTATTTTGAATTTTATTGAGATAAAAACAGAATTCATTTGAATATAATGCTGATTAGAAATTTAACCTTTTAACTGAAACATTTGAAAAATGAACATCTGGTATGAAGTTTCTTGAGATAATTAACAAGGAACATACATATGAATACAAGTTTTAATTTTCTTCTCAACTATTTAAGATAATGTTTTAGTAACAAGAATGTAATTGCAACTATTAATGAGATAAATACAAAATTGAGGTTGATACTAATATATATATCTATACAGTTTCCACTTTTATGTTTTATGTAATATGAAAGACAGCAAAACTACAGCAAAACTGCAGCCAAAAAAACCAAAAATATTTCCTTTTACATGTCATTTATTTTATCAAGTTTTAGAACTATGATAACCTTGTGAGTATGTTTTGTTGCTTCTAAAATAGAAATTATAAATAGGGTTACCATATATGTGTTCATCCTGTCATAGAGCCCTCAGATTCATGAACCCAGAAATGTTCTGTTTTACAGGTACATGGAAATACTAACATTTCATCAGACTCCAAATCTTAGGAGGAAAAGAATGAATGTCATTACCTTTCTTCAACCTTCACAAATAACCTCCTCCCTTCTCTAATTAGGATCTGACTAGCACCTAAGGAAAATGACCTTAAAACCATCTGGCATGTCCTCTAGCTCCAAAGAATATCAGCAGTCATACAGTTCTGAACCCAGTCCTCTGTTTTGTAAATGGATAAACTGAGGTCCGAGGAGATGAAGGAACTTCCTTAAATACCACAGATGTAGTCACCGAGCTGATATTAGAACGTATATTTCCTGACTTTTTATCTTCTCTGTATCACGTGTGTGCTTCATTATTTTGTCCTAAAGTCGCCACCTGATCATCCTGTTTTGCGTGGACAAATACTTACAATTCTGGATTTATGGGAACAAATGGATTACATAGTCATGTGCTTTCAGTTTGCAACTCATCTTACTTTAAAATTTTTTAATGCTCATAGTCTAACCTTGCCTATATTCTGATTTTATTATTGTGGTAAACTAGGTTAATCTTTTGAAAGCTTTGGTTTGATGACATTAATCTAATCATTGGCAATCTGTAGGGATTAACATAAATGGTTAGAAATGGCTCAACACAAATATGTGACTCAATTTCTTTATTGTTGGCCAATGCACCTATTTATTTTTATTTGAAAAACTAATAAAACTGAATATTCCTTGAAAATTTTTTCCAGACATTTAATTCTGTTCTCCTGAAATTACCATTTGACAGACATTGGCTGAAACAACCGAAAACTGAAAATTCACTTTATTCAGAAAAAAAGGTTAAAAGCAAATTGGCCCAAACTTAGTGTAAATTATGCCTTCTTTATTTACATCTTGGTAATAAAAACAGATGTAATGAATCTTAATTAATTAAATGAAAATCACCATGAGTTGCAGCAGATGTACAATGCAGATTAAGTATGTTCTAAAAGATTTTTTATGTCTACTTGAGGAATCTATTATTTTAATCAAATAGGTAAGATTATAAACTGTGAAATAAATGCTGTAAGTTTAAGAAAATAACTAAATGATATATGAGGTAATAAATGATGTATGACTAATAAAATTTCTGTTCCTGATTAAGATGTAACTTATAAGAGTCCATTATTCTCATTGTAACAACAAGAAGCAAGATTATCTTCAAAACCACAATTTCTTTTTTTTAACCAAGCATCAATGGATGATAAAGAAACCTAAATAAACTAAATTACAGAAAGGGATGATCCTTCAAAAGAAAGAAGAAATTCATGATGTCCTTCATCGCTTACAGACAACCAGACAAGAACTCACTATCGATGAGGATGAAAGACAAACCAGCTGAACATTTAGCAAACTTGTATGGGCTCTATTAGGCTAGTGTGAAGCATAGAAATCACAAAGAGCCCCCGTTGCAGAGTTAATCTGCATCACCCAACACGCTCTTTTGCAATCTGTCGTAAGTGCACAGAGCTAGCATACCATGGCTGAAGAAGGACAGGAAAGCTAAGAGAAATCCTGAAAAAGTATTCTGAGACTGCCCTAAGGGCCAGCTCATGGCTGCCGAAGAGTGCAAATGGACAGGGCTGCTGAGACCAATTCCATTAAAGCATTTACTGTATGGAAAGCTGTAGCAGCCACGTTCTGCATTCAGATGAATAAAGGTGGGAGAAATGCCGCCAAGCTATTGGGATGGGAAGGAGTCTGCCTTAACTGAGTGTAACACAGAGGCCCCACAAAATTGGCCAGAGATATTCTGATATGAATACATCTGGAGGCAGGACGGGAAGGAAAAGAGAACTTTAAATGACCTCAAAACTGGCAGCTGGTCTGTAGAGCAGCAGAGGTTTCTTGAATCTTTCCAGGTCTCAGTCCTAAGCTGTGCTAAAGAAAGTGACGATCGCCTCAAAATATTTGAGTCCAGCGGTTAACTGAATCAGAGTAAAGACACCCAAATGACCAAGCTCAGCTCATCTACAGATTAACATGACTCAGCTCCTGAGTGCAGTTGTCTAATTAAAGAAAGACTGTGCCTTAGTCTGGGGGTAAGCATTATTTACTTCAATTCTTTACTACAAGACTGAATACATGATTTAAAAAATCACAGGAAACATGAAGAAGGAATAAAAGGTGATCTATAGTCCAGACAAGAAGACAGTCAACAGGAGTAGAAACAGAAATGTTCCAAATGTTGAAATTATTAGAAGCATTAAAATAAGTATGATAAATATGTTATAGAATCTACTGTAAAAGGTAGGCATTATGTGTAAGAAGATGTAAATTTCATCACAGCAGTGGAAATTACAATAAAAACAAAAGAAAATCCTAAAAATATGCAATGTAACAACTTGCTTAAAAAGTAGATGAGGTTAGTTACAGACACAACATAGAATAAAAAGACTCAGTCAACTTGAAAACAGTCAAATAAATTATTCAAACTGAAAAAGACAGGGAAAATTCAGAATCTATAGAAAGCCATTGAGCAGAACAAACTCAGCTCATCTACATATTAATTTTATTTAGTTCCAGTCCAACCTCGGTAAAATAATATTAAATGACCTGACATTTTTATGGGCAATTGAATTCCCTAAAGAAAGATGAGAATGAAGCAGAAAAATATTTGAAGAAATAATGGCAACTCCCAAGCAAAATAAATACAAAAACATTACCCCCCCACCCACCCACACACACACACACACACACACACACACTATAGTTAAACTGCTGAAAATCAAAAGTAAAGAGAAAATGTTTAAAGTAACTATTGGGGGAGGAAGGAGAGTGGATGAGGGAAAGCACATTCCATACAGGAAAACAATTATAAGAATGACTTGTAACTCCTCATCAGAAATAGAGTCCAGAAGACAATGGCGTACAAGAGCATGTACTATATGAATCCACTTAGCCGAAGTCCAAGAAGAGGTAAAACTAATGTCTTAGCTGATAAGTTAGAAAGTTGTTGCCTCTGAAGCGGGAATTGATTAGAATGGAGCATGAAGGTATTGGCTGTGGTGGTAGAGCTTTCTTTAGCTTGTTTGGGGTAGTGGTTACTGGGTGTATACAATTGTCAAAAGTCAACAGGCTCACAAACTACATTTTTAAGTGCAAGTCACACTTCTATAATTTTTTAAAAAATCCAATAGAAAGATAAATATACTTAATTAATAACATTAGTGACCATGTGCTCTAGAGTTAAATTAAGCACTAAGGGACAGCACGTGATACACTCCTCTGCATCACAGGCACACGATTTGACCAACACTCATTCTCTGACACCGAATGAGTGGCCGAGATAGGAGTTAGTCTCCCCAGCAAGGATTTTTTAAGATAAAGGACTTCCTCATCTATGCTGTTTACAAACGTGCCTGTTTCAAATGGAGAAGGATTGCTATCTCAAATTCTCATAATAAGCAAATCAAGGTTAAATTATTATAAATATGATTTAATAATACTTAAACATTCAAACTAGGTCTTAGCATAATCATACTTTGTTGAGATGAATAATTTATATATATATGTGTGTATATATATATATATATATATATATACACACATATATATATATACACACACACACACACACATATATATATACACACATTAATATATGCACATACCGAGTGTATTTGATGTTCTGCAAAAATAACACTGGAGATCATGATTTAATTAACATCAGAATAACAATATAGCTCCTGTGATCATTTCAAATTCTTTGAAAGGTTACCTCTGTCATATTTAAACAACAACAACATTAAATTAGAAATCGTCTAGCTACTGACCATGTGCATTAGCAGGTGGAGCACGTCTTACTTAATGAAAATAAGCAGGCAAATAACCCCATTCAACACAATGAAAAAGACTGCTATAAATGATCATTTGGGCAGGTTTGAAACTGATTCATTTTATAAAAAAAAAAAATTCTAATCATGACGGGGTCAAGCTCTCAGGATTTTAAGTACTTTGAAATAATGAGCAATTAGGGATCTTAAGGTTGGAACAAAGACAGTTTAGGACAAAGATGCTTTAAGCTATTTTATGCAAAGGGAGAAAGGGAAGGAAACTAATAATTACTGAATGTTGTTTCAAATACCTTGCTGTACACTTTTTTTATATGTTAAGTCATTTAATTATCTCAATAGCCCTACAAATTTGGAAGGAAAGGCTCAGATAATCACTAGCTTGCTGGAGTTCACTTCGTGAAACACAGCAGAGCCTACTGACTAAACCTGTGCTTTTGCAACTACCATTCTATATTTCCCAAAGGATACGAAGATATTGGAACTTAGAGGAAACACATTTCACCTCAACAGACATAATAACTGTCTCACCAAGAAACTGTCATTAGAGATTCTTGCCTTAGAAAGTAAAGAACTCTCTGTCATTGAAGGTACGCAAGCAGCACCTAGATCTTCTCTCACAGGCTCTAGAAATGCAATTCTCTTCCTGGGTAGAAAACTAGAGATCTCCAAAGCTCTTTCACATCAATGACTTCACAAAACATTCTAGTAAGTTAATGGCTTTTAAGTGACTACTAAAAACAGAGAAATGGGAAATAAAGAAGCCAACCTTCAAACCAATATTCCCCTTGAGTTATCAGCAGTATAATCTTAAATCAGCAGAATTTCTACCTTTCTCTGTCAGAAAGCTTGTTCAAAGTATTAAGACTCTTAAGAAATGTACCCTAAAAACTCAGCATTACTTGTCACCATCCATTTTACTCTTTTTGGTGTGCAAAAGTAGAGAGATTTTTAATGAACTTTGTTATTTTTAACATTATATTGCTTTAATCCTGACGAATTTAGTGATAGAGGAAGTTAGTGATGTTAAAAGGTAAAAGTATTCCTATAATGATTAATGAAAATGACATTTTAAAGCTGCATTGAGGCTGATTTAATAATTCACTAGGAGGAAAGCAAGGTGTAGAAACAGTGCCTAAAACATTGATTGGCAGGTGATCATTTTCTTGGTATATTGTATGGTATGGCAAAGACAGAGATGACAAAGGGCATGTACAAATCTGATATTGTCATGAAAATATTTTTTCTTATTAACTTAGGCCTGATTAATTATAGTAGACAATTATAATGCATTTTAATAAAAATAAGTAGAAAATTATATCTTAATACCTTTTTGAGAAAACACATTACTTTTATTTTGAAAATTGGTAACTGAGTTATATTTATTTTCATTAAATATTTGATAATTTTGACCCACTGTATATCATATAAGGAGGGACCAATGCATTTATCATTGAAATAGGACCATAAATTTACCTACCGTCATTTACTTCCATCACATTTTGAAGGGTAAAATATTTATATTAAGTTCTTCATGTGTCCTGAAGGTTTTTGTTTGTTGTTTTCTTTTCTGTTGGAACATATATACCAACAAACTAAATGTATTCAGCCTTGAAACACCCAAATGATTTGAGAACTCAAAGTTTAATTTCCTTCTCCTTCTGCGTCCCACCCCCCACCCCCACTCTTTTTTACTGCAAAGTAACAAAGAGGTAAGGCTACAGTCAGTTTGCAGAACACTTCAGGTGGCTGTTTTCATTGCTTCAGAATTTTGCTGGAATGGAAGTGACGTTTGTTTTGAGGCCTTTCTTTCTGTTTCTGTAAGTCTTCACATTGCTTGCTTCTGGTAGTCCCACAGTTATTAAAGGAAGCTGGTGTGTAATTTCTATGACACATTATTTTCCATCTAGGTGTAGAAATAATAACAAACCATCAATCTTCAGAGTGTGTATGTGTGTGTGTATGTGTGTGTGTGTGTTTTGTCATTGAGAAAGTAGTTTATGTTTATCACTTCATAGTTATGCTTAATTAATATATATCTTCTAATTAGTAGCTAATAAGTATTTATAAAATTCAAACTCCAAAACACTGATATAAAAGCTTTAAAATCCTAATGGAAACTTCTGAACTGGAGATGTTTATAAAAGTGCAAACCTGTATTTTCTGTTGCAGTTAGTTTTTAAAGAAAAATCTCACATAGAAATCTAATATAACCCCTGCAGGAATTTCATGTTCCTTTCAGCTTCAGAAGGCATGGCAGTAGAAAACGCAAAAAGGTTTTACAAACAAACTTATTGAATTTTGTTATTTAATGTTTGCTTGATGTCAAAGTATGTTAAAAAGGAGCTTATAATGCTTTTGTTTTGTTTTGTTTTTACATTTAAGAGGTTGACAATGTCTTTGTAAATTAACCTTATCCCACATTTAAGAGTTAGCCATTGATGCTGATGAGAATATTAGTTTATATATATTATAAGATGAGAAGGAGAAAGGGAAGGATTCAGCATTGCTAAAACTGCTGACAGTTTCTTACATGCAAAACCACACTGCAAGTCTGCTCTCCTTTGTGGGAATTACTTTGAGGAGAAGAATGTGTTTAGCTCTTTCTTATGGGATTGAAGTTTTGATAAAAGCATATTAAATTATATGACCCCTAATTCTTACAGATGCTCATTTCAAAAGACTTCCAACTCTTCTCCACTGTGCAGCAAGATTTGGTTTAAAGAATTTGGCTATTCATTTGCTTCAATGTTCAGGAGCTACCTGTGCATCTAAGATGAAAAATGTGGAGGGTTCAGATCCAGCACACATTGCTGAAAGGCATGGTCACGAAGAACTCAAGAAAATCTTGGAAGACTTTTCGGTAAGTGTTTCGTTTACCCATATTGTCTCTAAAACTATTTTTATAACATGACTGTGGGTGTGGGTGTGTGTGCACGCGCATGCACATGCACCCACACTGCTCTTTTGAAAATGATGCTAGCTTGGTGTCTGTTGGTCCTGAGTCACTCATTGTCTTAAAAAGCATTTTGCAAGATTAGTTAAATTGTTTTAGTATTGCCATAAACCAGCTCTGACTCTTCACACCCAAAGCTAAATAGCCTTATTTTGAAACCTATCTGGTCTTTCTGGCTTCTAAATAGACTGTTTCATACTGCAGAGGATTTGGTGAGAAGCAAATAAAAAGCTATTACCTTTATTGTTTTGCTCAAAAGTCTAAGACTATTAGGCAAATAAAATTATATCAATAATTATTAGGTTAAAGAAATACATTTTGATGATCATTCAAAAAGTTGACCCAATAAAAAATCTACTCATGTTGCTTAAATTTGTTTCTCACATGTGATTCATTTTTTCTCTAAGCTAAACTCCCAAATTTAAGAACACTCTTGGAAGGATATTAGTTTTGTAAGAATGCAACCAAGGGAAGATTATGAGGGAGGAGATACTACCTTAGTACATAAAACACACTTCGTGTTTCCTTAATTAACTTTAGAAAAGCAATTATTCTCTGGTTGTAACAAAGGTATACACATCGTGTTCAAGGGTGAAAAATACTTCTGATGACTCTTAGGAAAATATAAATAGGAAAATGATTGAGTTGGTGAATATGTCAAAATTTGTCTTTGGGTTCTCAGAAGATGAATAATGGTATTGCCCATTAAGAGTTAATATAGATTACAGCAGTTCTCAACCTGTGGGTTGCAACCCCTTTGGGGGTCAAACGACCCTTTCACAGGGGTCGCCTAAGACCATCGGAAAACACATATCAGATATTTACATGATTCATAACAATAACAACATTACAGTTATGAAGTAGCAACGAAAATAATTTTATGGGGGTCAGCACACCATGAGGAACTGTATTAAAGGGTCTCAGCATCAGGAAGGTTGAGAACCACTGTATAGAACATTGAAACACTATAGATAGGTTCTGGTCATTTTGACATTTATTCTGATTATTAGATTAAGTCAATGTGATGCTGGATTTCTGAAAATTATTTATGATTTCCAGAATGCAAAGTGTCAACCAATGAAACTCCCCCACACACACACACTTTCAATAAATAGCAAAACAGTTATCAGAAAGGAATACCTGTCATCTACTATCTGGAGCTGTAATAGGATATCTTTTGCCTGCATTTAAAATAAATACAGAACACGAAGTTTTGTAATAAAATTAGTAAGCTACTAGTTTCTATTCTATATCCTTCAAATAAAGAATAAGCATTATTTTTATTCCTGGAAAGGATTTAGATAGTACTTCTTACATATCTTAGTGATTAGCTACTGTATGTCATCGTTGATCAGAGCGACATGGCGAACACAGCATCTACCTCAGGTAAGTCCACGAGTAAATTCAGCCTTCTCTATTTTCCAACAATACATCCTGGGTGTCTGTCTCAATTCTCTACAACCCTCTTTTTGAATTTTTAACCCCTGGTAGACTTACACTAATATTTTCCCTGAAAGTCTTCAAGATCCAGGGTTACTACCTAAGATGAAAGCTGATTTTCAAGGAGTTATGCTTCCACTTCTGATTCTCCGGTGAGGACTCAGCTTTTAACAGATGTGGCCCCATGCAAACCACACAAGCTGCATAAATCACACAACACTAGAGAACAATGACAGGAGATATGACAGTAATTACGAGTGTAGGATTTGATGTATGTGGAAGGATATTTTTTTCTCTTACACCCTATGGGTAATTATACTTCTGCTCCTGCAATAATAGCACTGATACAAGTTAGTGCTCTCCTTTTCTTTAGGTCACAGCTCACTCTTTTATAGTGGCTGCATTCTAATTTTGCAGAGTTGTGATTGATAATTATTCTATGAAATTTGTTAAGTGATTTTATATGTATTCCAGCTCTTTGTGAGCTGTTACATTTTGCCAGAATGGATATAGTAGATGTTGCCATTATAGGTAAGCGAGATCAATTATTTTGTGTTCTGCTGTCAGTGAGAAAGTGACAATAGCTGTTAGAAGGAATGGCAGCTTTATAAGGGCATTTTATGGATATTTTTAGGTACAATTATTTTGCAAGCTCCAAAGGCCTTTTGCAAATATGTGATTAAGGAAATGGTAACATATTTGTTAGGTTGTGACACACATGGATATATGTGTTTCCTATTGGTTTATTCTTATAATTCTCAATTTTATATAAAATAAATCCAAAAGTCATATATTCTTATTATGCCAGATAATCGCATGTTGAAATTTTGTATTCTAAATTTTGGTAGTTATATCTTTTTAAGGGCATATCTGAACCTGATAGAGAACAAATGTGCAGTCTCATCATGCTGCTGAAATATTTGTTTCTTTAATAACATTTACATAGCTTTAGTGTTATAATTACATCCTGATAAATCTAAGATGATCGTATATGCGTCCAAATTTTTCACGAATTATTGTTTCAGAATTGTTGAAAGGAGTAGATATTTTTTATGTTTGAGATTTATAATCTTCCAATGCACCATACTTCTGTCCTGAAAAAACATGTATTTTTAAATTAAAACCTATTTTACCCCTAACTGATTTACAGCTTTGCCGAGTTCTTGCCTACCTCCCATCAGTGAAACATTGTTCATGGGGCGTTACAACACAGTGAATTTGGTCATTTCTGAATCAAGTGGGTAGAAGGAAAAATCCACTCATTATTTTGAAAAAAAGACTCATTAGCAAGCATTTATAAACAAACAAGGGCCACCTACATCTTAGTGTTAAGTATGTAAAAAGAAGGAGAGGAACAAGAGGAGGAGGGACCTCAAATCATCTCTCTTAACTTTGCTTCACTACCATTGTCCTTTGAGAGGTTAACAGTGCATAATCGGCCCCTGAGCGGAGCCCCTTCGTAGTGAATGAGTAACTTCCATGTTTTGATAAATTTATCCGATTAACACTTCTTTCATGTTTTTAGTACTGCTATAGGTAATAATGCCACATATTTCTTTAATCCGTAAGGTCTTTTAAGTAACTACTCAATTTTCAGCTTCTGACAATGTCCCCGGGAGACTTAATGTGAAAGGTGGCCAGACGAAGAGCAAATATTTAATATTTAAATCCGCAGTTGTGAACCACAATTTACTTAACAGAATTCTTGGTGAAATCCTAGACTACTTCAAATAACAAATAGCAATATTGATCATGAATTCAGTCCTATAAGAACTTATCTTTTCACGTGGGGCCCGTGGGGAGGAAGGTCAAAAAAAAGAACTTATCTTTTCATTTAAAAACACCTAAGATGTTGAAAATAAAAACTGGAACTTGGCCACAGATTAAGAGATACTTTGTAATTTATGATAAAGTGTACAGCAAAAATTAGAATGTACTTTAAGCAAAATAATATGTCATCCATCCTTGTATTATCTTGAGCATGTCACTTCATCGATCTTCATCAGGTCACAACACTTAAGAAAACATGTAAGTAGGCACAAGAATATATACATGTCTGTTGGGCCCCTATGGAATTGCAAAACCAACAGATGTTTACTTATCTTAGGAACAATATCCAGATGGTGTCTTTTGCCTTCTTCCACAGTGTTCATTCCTGTAGTTTGGTGTGTATGTTAGTTAATAAGATCTCAGTCTTAAATAACCTTCAACTGGATTGAAGAAATAGAAAATCAGTCTTCCATGCACTTTCTCTGATGTTTTAGAAGGACTCCTGACTGGGACTCTTCCTACTTCTTATGTGAGTGATCTCACTCTGCTTGTCTTATCCTGATCCTCTGTCCCTGTAGACAATGGGCTGGTGTGTGTGTGTGTGTGTGTGTGTGTGTGTGTGTGTGTGTGTAGAGAGAGATTGACAGAGAGATTGAGAGATTGATTTTGTTGCATTTTAGTATCTGGCTGACAGACAATAATCAGGATCTTTTTCAAACGGTCAAGGGTTTAGAACAGTTTGAACCAGACGTACCATTTTAAAATGGGACAGAAAACAACAGTACTGTCCCATTTCAAATGGTACCTGCAGTCAGCCCAGTCTCACTGGGCTGAATTCAAGGTGTCGGTAGACTGACCATACAGACCATTTGAAATAGGGAAGTGCCGTTGTTTTCTGTCCCATTTATAATGGTATGTCTGGTCATCCTGGTTTGGAGTGAGGGTGCAGAGGTGTGGCGGTTGAAGCACTGAGAGTATCCCTATTACAAAGCATGAGAGTATCGCTATTATGAAGCATGAGAGTATCTCTACTATAAAGCATGAGAGTATCCCTATTATGAAGCATGAGAGTATCCCTATTATGAAGCATGAGAGTATCCCTATTATGAAGCATGAGAGTACCCTACTATGAAGCATGAGAGTATCCCTATTATGAAGCATGAGAGTATCCCTACTATAAAGCATGAGAGTGTCCCTACTATGAAGCATGAGAGTATCCCTATTATGAAGCATGAGAGTAACCCTATTATGAAGCATGAGAGTATCCCTATTAAGAAGCATGAGAGTATCCCTATTGTGAAGCATGAGAGTATCCCTATTGTGAAGCATGAGAGTATCCCTATTAAGAAGCATGAGAGTAACCCTATTATGAAGCATGAGAGTATCCCTATTA